>BQNB010111979.1:0-20223 GCA_026074375.1 Tanacetum coccineum
GACACAACGGTTATAAGTAGTAAATATTTAAGAAAAGTTTAGAGAAATTTCATCGTTTGTATTGTATTAAATTTTCAAGTTAAATAACCATTTATTAATAACACATTGAAAATTTTATCTCTTTTAGCAAAAACTATAAATATATAATTCTTTCAAAAATTCGGCATGACCCGTACGTATTTATGACTTTTTCCAAGGTATTAAACCTTAATCCAAAACAATTTTTACAAATCTGACATTTTCCGACAAACACAATATCAATACCTTCGACATGATTTATCAAACCATGGCAAAATAACCTCTTTACATTCAACAAGTCCAACAAAAATCTTCCTCTTAGTCCAACACAAATTTCTTTAGTTCATTTACAAGTCTACAAACTCATTTATTTGTTATTGGGTCATATGGTCCATCATGGTCTAAAATACTTAGCCCGATAGCGAAACTTATTCCATACTTCTTTTCATAATCCCCCAAAATACAAATCAACCCCAAAGGACATTAAGCCTATTAAGTTACAACAAATATAAATCAAAATCCTATAACCTGGGGCTCATTAAGCCAGAACAATAAGTTATAAGCTCATAATATAAATAAATCCAAAACTAATTAAGCCATATGCTTTTTATGTAAGACGAAAAACCCAATAAGCCATGAGCTTATGAGACAAGTCAAAATTAAAACATAAGCTATAAGCTCGTAAATAAGCAAAACCGCATAAGTCCCAATCCAAATAAACCAACCCGAACACCAAATGAGCTATAAGCTTATTACATAAACCGTAAACCAAATAAGCTATAAACTTATAATATAAGCCGAAACTAAATAAGCTATACCCTTAATATATAAATCAAAATCATAAGCCAAAAATCCATAAGCCAAAACCAATTGGGCCGAGCCCATTTTGGCACCCAAATCGAAACCAAACGGACCTTTGTTGGGCCGGTAACAAACCGAACGCACCCTTGTTGGGTCAAAACCAAACCAACGCACCCTTGATGGGCTAGAAACAAACCGAACGCACCCTTGTTGGACCGGTCTAACAAAACAACTCATATCAAAATCACATAAGCCCAAATAAGCCATATCCTAGCTTATTAAATAAGTAAAACTTCCAAATAAGCTCTTATAAAATGAAAAATTACCACAACAACCATTTTATTTAAACTAAAAAACCTTTTCTTTCTTTCTTTTTTAAGCCGACGCATAAACACCCCTTTTTTTCATTTTTGGATTTCAAGTTTTGATCTTTTTGGCGATCAACTTGTACAACTAGCGTCTAGACATCACTATAATCACAAAAGTACAACTTAAATTCAAAGTTTTATAAAAACTTACTTGTTTGATGAGCTTGGTTCGATCGAGACGCGCGTGAAAGACTAAAACCTTGTTTCTACAACCCGAAACTATTAGCTATCAACCCAATAATAAAATCTTAACCCGTGTTCTTGGCAAAATCTTTAAAACTTTTGTTTTTCTTCTCCCTTGTGGTTCAGCCGAATATAGAGAGAAAAAGAGAGAGAAAGAGTTTTGTGTTTTTGATTTTCAAAATGATGCATGAATGAAAAATGAGGTGATGGAATATATGGGTACTATGCAAGACATACTAGCTTAAAAATAGCCATGTTGTCTTCTTTTTGCTTCCTTGGCCGAATGGGATCCTAGGGAGGGTCTCGGGTCTTCTTTTTTGTGTCGGGATCACTTAAAAACTCAATTCTCATTTATTTAAAATGTCAACCAAACTTATTTATCATTTCCATTGCGTTTAAAATCATTTTTCCATAAACCTGGGTTATTCACATGACACTTATCTCATTAAATTACTACAAAAATCCATTTTGAGCCATTATCGGCCGACTCCGGACCGAAAACATGAATTTTTGACAAAACTCAACCGAACCTTGCTCATCTATTTAAAAATACTTCAAATCACCAAATATAGCTTGAAAACTTATATTCACCCAAAATTTCACCTTTTTACGATCGTAACGGTCCTTTACCGAACTTTATGAAAACAACCGTTTTTCTGATAACTTTCAAATCTCACACTCACGATTTACAATTTAAATCAACGTTATTTCATTAGGTTCATTATAGCTTATAAAAGGAAACATTAGTATTGTATTGTAAAAAGATCATCGGTTGACTTG
The DNA here is from genome assembly GCA_026074375.1 of Tanacetum coccineum. NCBI lineage: Eukaryota > Viridiplantae > Streptophyta > Magnoliopsida > Asterales > Asteraceae > Tanacetum > Tanacetum coccineum. The sequence goes on from BQNB010111979.1 coordinate 2,151, forward strand.
AGCAGTTGCATTCAAATAGTAATAGTAATAGCAAATTTTGTATTTGTTCTTGTATTCATCTTGGTATAAATATTGATTATTCGCGTCAATATTTGTTTATTCAAGGTTATTGTCTCTCATTAGTTATCATTTGGATTTATTCAGAGTACTATAAGTCGTTTAAGGTAATTTAGTTCTGTTATATGGACCTACATGTGGTATCAAGAGCCACCAAAGGGATTTAACAGATTGTTCAAAAGATCAAAACTGATATTCCACACAAATAAGTAGTATGTCTGTAAACAGATTTTTTCTCTCTCATGATGATGAGGAACTTTCTCTTCCTGATGAGCATCTATTGAATGGATCTGTACCGTATTCCAACAATGGAGATGCTCTGAAAAACCAACTCTGATTATCACCACAAATACACTTTCAACATCAAATGCTGTACTTCAAAAAGATGATTATGATCTAGTGGGCGATGGAGATGGACTCATTTCTTGAGTATATAGATAATGAGGTCTGGAAAGTGATTTCAGAATGGGAAACTCAAAGAAGCGAGTCACCAAAGGCAAGGATGGTGTATACAGGGTTCTACCTCCATCCACACAGACAGAACAGGTTGCTGATGAGAAAGAAAGGAAAGCTAGAACATTACTGCTAATGGCTGTTCCAAAAGATCATCTCAGACGTTTTCATGGCATGGATGATGCCAAAGAGATCTGGGATGCTATCAAGACAAGGTTGGTTTGTGATATGCGACTCGAAGAAAATGCAAAAAAGCTATTTTAAAACAACAGTTTTTGAGGCATTTACTATATTTCTAAGGAAAAGTTTGGAGAAAGGGTATGATAGGTTCAAAACTTCTATCACGGTTGGATGGCCTTGGTGCTAGTGGGTCAGATGAAGATGCAACAATTCACAATTTTTGAGGGTCCCTTCCTCCTGCGTGGTCAGTTTAGCTATGACAATGAGATCGAATCGATGAATATTGACACACTTGTCAATAGGTTGATTCTATACAATAATATTGTGTCTTTGAAAAAGACATTCAATAGAACATCATCTTCTTTCTTCACATCTGACAATGTGGCTTTTCTATCACAAGCTAAAGCCTCATCAAGCATGCTATGCCAAGTACAACTCAGGAAGTTATAGGTTTCTTATACCATCTTCCTCTTCCAAATGCAAAACACCAATGCTACTCCTGGTCTTGCTGATGAGTTATCATTTCCTTTATAGCTCAAATGCTGATGTTTTGGATTTGATACTTGAAGACCTAGATCAAATTGATGATCTGATTTGAAAGAGTTGGATATAAATTGATAAAATTGCTATGATGCCATCAAGATAAGAAGGTTCTATAAGGAAGACATGTATAGAAGGCCAAGACGTGGATGGAAAACTGCAATGTGGCATTTGATAAGAGCAATGTTGAGTGTTTCAATTGGTCACAATTACTGGGCATTTTGTTAGGGGAGTGCAAGTTTAAAGGTACAAAAAGATTGAATAGCAGGAAGGAAGCATGTATAGCGTCAAATTTCTAGCCAGTGTGAACTGAAAAGGAAGCCTGATGACCATGATGAAGGTAATATCATTTGGGTCGAGAAGACTACTGATGGGAACTCAATCATGCTCTATTGGATTTCCTGTGGAATAATGATGTATATCGTGTCTATGTTGTGTGTTTGATTCATTTAATGCTCTTAAAGATAAGTATGATGAATTGCAATCTCGAATTTGGTGGTGACAAGAAGCTGGCCTTCAACTGCCCATAAGATAGGTCTTAAGAAAGTAGAAGCTCAAGATTAGAGCCTCCCACAAACAGCAAATTACTTAATGAAAAATTACATTTTCAGCTAATCAAATTTTTGAATAAGATGAAAGAGTTGAAAAAGTATTAGAAGAATAGGAATGAAAGGAAAGCTGTCAAAGATATAGATGCTTTACAAAAATTGTTGATTCTTGGTTTGCATCTCTACAAATATCTTTGGATAGCTAATTGTTTGTGGGATGAGGGCTCAAATGTTTAGCATAGGGTTAGGATATAGCATAAAATCTAATGCTGAGGTCCTAAGTTATGAGGAAGAGATGGATAGAGGTATTTTTGCCAGAATTAGGGAAACTGATCCAGGATATCATGACATCCCATTGTACAGCAGATTTAAACAAGTAGAGTATAAAGGTGTCCCCATATCTTAGTGGTGGAATTACCCCTTGGGAACTAGGAGGACATAGGTGATTTTTTTTCTTCTGGTATGTGTATGGCAGATATGGACCTCAACCTCACAACTCCTAGTCCTACAGTGTCTAATTCTAGTCCCTTTGTTTCTCAATCTGTAATCCAATGACAAGAAATGAGGATCTTGGAGCTGTGTTGATGATAGTTCCATCATTAATCAACCTTTCAATCCAATGAAGTGATGGGGAGCTAGGAACTCGTAATGACCATTAGTCTATTGTTGACCCATTTCCACTCAAAGGACTCAATCAGAAGTGTCTACACCAACAACAGACAGTTGGACCCTAGTTGTGCAAAGATGTAAAACCTCTAGGCAATCCATTAGGTCTCAGTTAACTTCACCCTATTACTTAAATAATAGACAGAATCGGGAATCAAAGAATGCAAAGAGACTTTGGTGCAGGATCTTCTTTTGAATAGAAAACCATTTTTTGTATGTGGACGTATATAGTCATTCTGATTAAGGTACTTGTGGACTATTATGAGAAGAAGATGGCATGGGAAGCTGCTTTCTTAAGAGAAAAAAAGGGTGGGTTAATATAATGATAGGCAAGCTACAACAGCATAGGAATACACTAAAAGAAATAATAAAGCAAAGCTGTTCACTCCATGAACCTGTAATTGTTTGACCAACCTTGTACTGCTAGCCAATTAATTTTAAAACTGGTAGTGGGTTAAATGGTAATACTGGTAATGGAAAATATTAAATTTCTATAGTGGTGCTTGTTAATGTGGTCTTCTCAAATTTAAGTTGTTATTCTAGATTTAAAATGGCAATTGCAACATGTTAGTTTTGGTAGTGTGTATGTTAATTCGGTACTCACTTTAAGTCTGCTGGTTCTAGAGGTTAATACTGGCAAGAGATATATTAATCTGGTTGTGTGCATATTTTTAAATACTGCTAGTTGTGAAAGTCCTATGATAAACAAACCAAACCCTAATCCTTCTTCATGGTGAAATCTTAAAAGTAGAATTATATTTTTCAAAACAAAGTTCACCTGCAAATAGACCCTTTTCAAGGAATACAGCATATAGGTCAAATATATATGCTGTTAAGGGCAAAATGGGTACTGCTGTTAAGACCTCAGCAGGTTGTGTTTGGAGAAAAACATCACCACTCTCCATTACCAATAGTGGACCAATCCCTGATTTCATTTGTTCATGTTTATCAAGGTCCACGAGTTAGCAGAACCAAAGCTATGAAGGCCTGGGTCCCATAAGAGAATCTAATCTCTTTTTGTGTGGGCTGGACATCCACTGAAGCATATGGAGCATAGAGGTATTTTTGATAGTGGATGTTCTGGGCACATGACTGGTAACAGGGCCCATCTTGAAGATTATCAAGAACTCTCTAAAGTGGGATCTGTTACTTTTGGAGGAAGTAAAGGGAGTATCAGTGGTAAAGGTACTATTAGATTAGGAAATTTAGTTTTTGATGATGTGGCTTTTGTGAAAGAACTTGGGTCCCTGGACATTTTTAAATTATTCTCCATTTCTTAGATTTTTTTATGTGATAAAAAGCTTAAATGTACTTTTTACTGACAAAGAATGTTTTGTGGTGTCTCTGACTTAAGATGCTCGATGAAAATCAGTTCTTCTTAAAGTTCCTAGGCAAAAACATGTATACTTTTGATATGAAATAATGTTGACTTCTTCACAAGGATACACTTGTTTATTAGCAAAAGCCTATCTAATAAGCTAATTTTTTTGTGGCTCAGGAGGTTAGGTCACCTTAATTAATAAATTTAAAATAAACTTGTAAAGGATAATCTAAGTTAGAGGGTTTACCTTCCAAGAGTTTCAAAAAATGCCACACTTGTGTTTGCTTGTCAGAAGGAAAGCAACACAAGGCCTCCTGTAGGCCCAAAGTGGATAGAATGTAACACACCCATTAATTACTTGCATATGGTACTTATTTGGACCATCTTCTGTGAGGAGTTCTCAACCATGAAAGTTAAGTCTTGTTATTAATGATGGACTGTTTTTCAAGGTTTTGTTGGGTTTTCTGTCTAGCCAAAAAGGATGAGACAAGTGGGCATTCTTAGACTTTTATTCAAATAGATAGAAATTCCAAACTTTTCTCACATTAGTAAAATAATTCTTTAGATCAGATAATGGGACTGAATTAAAATCAGAGGTATGCTTGAGTTCTTGTGGGGTAAAGGGGTATGAAACAGGAGTTTAGTAATGCAAGAACTACTCAGCAAAATGGGGTTGCTGACGGAGAATGAATAGGGTCCCTTATAGAGGCTGCTAGGACTATGCTGATGACTCACCTCTTGCCTACCACTTTTTGGATAGAAGCAGTCAATAATGCTGGCTATACCTTCAACAGGGTTAGGGGTGACCAAAAGCCTCTGGAACATAACCCCTTATGAGCTCTTGTTTTGGCCACAAACCAATCTTAGCTACATAAGACCATTTGGGTGCCATTGTGACCATTTCAATACTCTTAGCCACTAGGAAAAATTTGGTGGAATAGTCTGATGAGGGTTTTCTTGATGGTTACTCTTTGTGAACAGTAAAGCCCTTTAGGGGTTTGATAAACTTAGTCACAAGAGAGTGGAAGTAAATATTCATGTCAAACTTTCTAGAAGAAAAACCCAATGTGAAGGGCTTAGGACATAGGTGGGATGTTTGACTTAGACTTATCTTACAGACTCTTTGAACTATATACCTGTATCTTTGCACAATCAAGCTTAACCATGCAGGTTCAAAAAGAGTGTCAGTGGAAATTGATGTGCAGACTGATCGAGGCTGAAGAAACTCCTTTGGTTTCTTATACTTCATAGACCGATGTTGGTTATGAACAAAATGCTACAAAGTAGTGTCTCCCTTTAAGAGCATCTTCTACTCAATATTTCACAAGTCTGCTGATGAAATTATGTCTTATAGACAAGAGCTTTTGATGCACTTGCTTTGAAGCATTAGGATCAGTAATACTTCATTACCTTACCAGTAATAATCCTGTTTATATGGTAGTTTAACCCTTTAATACTGCTATTGAGGAGGTTAATACTTGGCAATATGATTAAGTTGTCTCTCCTAGTGCTCCAAAACTGAAGAAGAAGGTCTTCTCTGATGACAATGAAAGATGAGATGCCTGAAATATGGAATTTTATGATAAATCAACGTGAAGGTATCTTTAAACAAGCTTATTATGTCGTGATGGGGTTTAGTACTGATTTCAACAATCTCTATGATGAGGTAGATGTCATATCTAACCCACTCTAAGGATTCACAATGTTCATCCTAAAGTCAAATCCTTTGGAGATCCCAATACACCTGTTCGACTAGAAGCTTCTCAAGAATCACTGAGGCTATATGTCTGTGAACTACATAAAATCACCAAAGAATGCAATCATAAAGGTTCAACAACACAGTCTATATGCGTGCTTTCTATCTCAGATTGAACCAAGAAAAGTGACGATGCCCCTTGAAGATGGATTGTGGGTTGAAGTTATGCCAAGAAGTAACTGTTGCAGTTCAAGCTTCAACAAGTATGGGTTTTTGGTTGATTTTTTACCCACTGGTGCTAAGGTGATAGGTACTATAAAGGGTTTACAGAAACAAGATGATGAGGAGAGTAGTTAGTCAAGAAAGAATCAAAGCACGGCTAGTGGGCTCAAGGTCATAGACAAGAAGAAGGGATTGACTATGATGAGGTTTTTGCCACTGTAGCAAGAATTGAGCTATCAGGTTGTTTTGGCACTTTGCCTTTTTATGGGGTTCATTTCTATCAAATGGATGTCTAGAGTGCTTTTCTGTATGGCCACTATTGATCGAAGAATGTCTATTGTCTCACAACCTCCTGGCTTTGTTGTTCCTGACCATTTTAACAAAAAGTGTTACAAAGGTGGTCAAGCTTTGTATGGTTTGCACAATGCATAGAGCTTGGTATGATACTTTGTCCACATTCATAGAGAGCTAGGTTACAAGAAGGGCCTATCGACAAGACTTTTATTCATTAGAGAAACAAGAAGGATAATCATGTTGCTTGTGATTTCATGTGTATGTTGATGATATTCATTTTTGGGTCTACAAACAAGTCTTGGTGGTTTGTGCTGATTTTGTGAGTGGCCTTGATGCAAAGCCGATTTCAAATGAGCATCCATGGGGTGAACTACATTCTTTTTAGTCTACAAGGTCAAGCAGTACAATGAATGCATCTTCATATCTCAGGACAAGTATGTAGCTGACAATTGCTCAGAAGTTTGATCTTGTGAATGTCAAAGCTGCCAATCACTCCCAAGGAGACCAAGTTGCCTCTTTAACAAAAGATGGGAAGCTTTTGATGTAGATGTACACTTGTACAGATATATGATAGGTTCTTCTTATGTAATTAACTGCTTCTAGAACTGATTTTATGTTTTGCAGATTTGTGTTTGTTCACGTTTTCAGAGTGTACTCCAAAGTCTTATCATCTCAATGCTGTCAAGGAGGATCTTTAAGTACCTCAAGGAAACCCAACTTGGGGATTGATGGTATCCTAGGGATTCAACCCTTGATTTGACAGAGCATTCTATTGATAGTGGACTATGGTGGTTCATCCTTTGCACAGGAAATTCCACTACAGGTGGTTGTCAATTTCTTGGTCAAAGACTTTTCTCATGGCAAAGCAAGAAACAGACTATTTGTAGCATCATCAACAAATGATGCTGAATATTGTGGCTGATGAACATTGCAGGTGGACAAGTTGTTGTTGTTCATAATAAATTGTTGGACTATGGTTTCAACTTTATGAATACCCAATATCAAATTGATAATGAAAGCACAATTGCCATTGTGAGATCCTGTGTTTGTCTATCATTCCAAGACCAAAACTCATTGAGTTTAGACACCTTTTCATCAGTGAATTGTTATGAGAGAAGCTATAAGTGTGGTGAATATTCACACAGATTTAAATGTTGATGACTTGTTCGGACAAAACCATTTGAAGGGACCAACGGTTCTATTACTGGTTAGTTAGCATTGGTATGTTCATTCCATATGCTACTTTTAAGGGGAGGGAATAAGTGTAAATTTTATAATGTAATTATTAATAAGTATCTTAGTTAAGAAGTATTCTGGGTAGTATTTTTTTAGGTTAGTTCTGATAAAACATAGTAACATTTATTTGGTAGCATTGCCATTTAAGTCTGCTAGTGTTAAAAGTTTTATGACTGGTGGGTAATCACTTAATTCTTGGTAGTTAAGTGTTAATTATGGTAGTTCGAAACCTATGTTAATTTCTGCCTGATTATTAAAGTTAGATTAGAATGTCTTTCTGTTAGGCTACTTTGCAGGGTAATATTTGGGGTTTAGAAAAGAGTGAAGCAAGATCAACTTGCGGCATGGAAAGAAAGTGCTAGGTGTACTACTTGCTAAATTGGTTGCAATTTGGTTGTATGTATTGATGTTCGTGTCTTAATTGCTCGTAAGGTTTATTTAAATACTGGTTTGAAAATATGTAAGTCTGTTGAGTTTACTATTAATTACTGGTTTGACTATTTTAAGTCTGGTAGTACAAGTTTTAAGTCTGTAGCTTTTCACTTAATACTGTTGAATAAAATTTTTTATTTATGCAAACATAAACCGTTGAGTTATTTGAGCCGCCTAAACGGCTGATGATAGAGTACTTATAGGGATCAAAGTATTTTATCTTTCATTACCTTTTTCACTTATTTTACCCTATTATTTTTCCAAAGCATATCTGTTAAAATTACTTCCCTATCTGAAATATTCTGTCAACGTCAAATCACTTCAGTAATATTTTTTTAAAGATTCAAATATTTTCACCTAGTGTTTCTATGGCGCAGCTAAAGGTTTGCGATATGCTCAACAATGTGGGTTTCTAATTCAAAACCCACTGAGAGTGCTGGGTACACAGAGATAGTGGATTCCTCAGAATATCAAAATTGTGTCATGCTTACTCACTCTACAATTCACAACCTTGGTCTTGATTTCTCTTGTCATGAGTTTTGGCAGAATGCAACTGCATTTAGTAATACAATTGCTGATGGATTCTCTACTACTTATATGCAAACTATAGTTACCATTGATTTTACTTTTACTGAAGGGTATTTAGGAGGCAACTACCTATTAGCAGAGCTTAGGGATTAGCATGTTGCAAATGAAGAGATTTTTGCAGGATTGCCAAAATATTGGGTATGTAATTGTCAAGAACTTTTTCATTTTGGAAAGTCACTTTACACCCAATGGTGTTTCATAATCACATCATATTCTTCAATGTTATGCTTGCATAATGTGGAGGATGGTTCAGTTTTGGTTACAACAATCGCCATTGCTTTGATCTGTCTTTCAAATGGAAGAGACTTTTAACTTTTCAAACTTATATTTGATGGATATGATCTCAAAATTCTAAAAAGTAATTCAAAGTTTTTTATGTACTCTCGTTTTCTTCAATTGATTTTTGAAATGTTCAAACTGAAATACAAAACCTTTTTGCTCCCCTGTATTTTATCCATAAAATGATTTTTGGAAAATATGAAAAGGGTTTCAAGGGATACATAGGAAAAAAACACATTGTTGCCTGTTATGCTAACCATTGATGCAGTCAACTCCAACCAAGTGTGATCCTACAACATATATCTATTACAGCTACCTCATCATCTCATGTACAAATACTCAAACAACTCCCTCTGTAACTCACTAGGTAACATACACCTCCTCAACCTTAAGTGTACAACCAACAGCTACCACACTCCATCTCAACTGGTACAAACAACATCACCTCCACCAGTACTCTGCATTCCTGACATATCTCACCAACTCTGCCACCATCTCCTCAAATACATCACCTTCATTTTTGATAGAAGGTCCATCATTTGAACCTTCTTGTCACTGTCTCAACCACCTTCACATGTACTGTGATTCAAGCTTATTTATATAGTGAAGAATGTTGTGCAACTTAGGATAAACTGAGGGATTTTGTACCTTGCGGCTGAAGTCAAGAGTAAATATCTTTGGAAAATGGGAACTGAGTGAAATTAGCAGAGACTCTTGGAACTGCAATCTTGCAGCTGATAGAGAAAGTAAACAAAGTTAGAGAAAAGTTGAAGAAAGAAAAGGAAAAGTAAAGAAACTAATGATGCAGAGATCAGGATCAAGAAGTTCCTTTTTGAAACAGATTCAAGGTGATACATTAGTTACTCCTGAACAGATCAAGGGTCAGGGGGAGGCTCAAGAAGAACAAATAAGTACTTCACTTTAGAGGCTGCACAGATCTTAACATTTGTAGCTTCAGAAGATTTTATCGGGATCACAGCTCCTCTTCGGTGCAAGATTTACAAAGGGTGGGGGGGGGGGGGGGGGGAAAATCAAAGTCGCTACAAAACTCCTTCCAATAATTCTTCGTTTTGAAAGAACCTGTTTCAGCTCCAACAGAAGTCAACTTTTTAGCTTTCATCAGGAAAACTGACAAGATCAAAAGACTTCAACATACAAAACTATAATATTTTATAATACTTAGCCCTAATATTACTACTTATCACAGTCTCACCCCCTTAAAGGAATTTTGTTCCGAAATTCAACTCAAATTATCAACTTACATCATTAACAGGAAATTCAATTCCTCAAAGAATCATATCAATCACTAAGGTTTTAGTCTCTTCAAACGAGGTTTCTTACGATCCCCCTAAAGACTAAGTCTTTCCACAGTCCAGTCCTATACTTTCTCACGATCAATCCATATCCGCTCACAACATCACGATAACCTCTCATGCTACCTCTTAGCTTCACAATTCCTCCATTTTAGGTCTCACTGCCTCAGTCGGGTGTCAGGATACGATCCTGTCCTCGACGTGACGATAAATCTATCAAAATTGGCATTGCCAAGTATTTTCGGATATTCAACCAACGGGACTAACCCTATGGGGTATATGTCCTATACAATACGACTCATACTCTACCTTAACAACACTTACTCACTTAAAATCCCCAAGTAAACCTTACTTGGTCGAACCATCCTGGCTCTACCCTTCTAGGAAGGCCGTTCTAAAATCTAGACCACATCATTACAAGGTTTAAACTTTTCCAAATCAATCCTACTCAACGGATGTCTTAAATCTTACTTCACTTAAATAGGTCAAGATACCTCTCAAAAGCTTACATAGTTAAAAATATGATCAGGTTTCCAAACCGATCATCACCACTCTTTCCAATACTCCCCCGTGACCATTCACGGTCTATTATCTTCCTACAATATCTCCTAACAAGATGGTATAATCGGTCAGCCCGAATATATTTCGAGCTTACAGAATATACTAAATACATCGCACCCCACAACCTAATAAGGAAGTGGGTATCTGCTCTATCACGAGCAACCAATCATAACGCACTCATACACGGGAAAAACTGCACTCTTAAACTAACGCGAATCAAAACAAAATACCGCTATCCACGAAGATCAAACAAAATTTCCTTCACTAATACGAAACGGTTTAATTACAAATCACCTAATAACTAGAATGATTCGCCATAACCACTAATACAAAAGAAACTTTCCTAATCATAACTGACACTAACCGATACTATCCGGTTTAGTGATATACACAAGACTACTAATCCAAACCTCATATATCCTACGCACCTCCTCTGGGATCCTGCCCTCTACTTATACCGTCAACAACCAGCCAACTCTAATCGTGCACGTCTCTCCTCAGCAAGCTATAACCGTAGATCCTAGTTCTCTTCGTGCACATCGCTGATGGCATACTACAGAGCTGCTCTCTGGGCATCCGTCTGACCTACCCATGCCTCAAGGGCTAACACTGGCCTCTATATCACTCCGAATGTTACTGCGACCCTCTTCTGCTCATACTCTAAACTCCTAAACCTGTACCTCTAGGAGAAAATCTCCTCCCTAACCGCCCCGACCTAGTGAATAACTCTCCTATGTCCCTATCGTACCTCTCAAACACAGCAGGCGATAACTCCTCTAATCGTACTGCATGATCACGAATCAATCCCCCCTTCATCTTGACTTGAGCTCCCCGCTCAGTCAGAAATCCCTCAGTCTTAACTACAGCGGGTGTAGCTACAGGAGATGGTACGGTCAAAGGTATAATAGGCGATGAAATGGGTGATGAAACATCAAAATGTGATAGAGAAATGGGAAGTGAACCAGACGTCCACTCGGGTGAAGGTGGTGTCTGTACAGGTGGTGTTGGTGGTGGGTAATCAGGAATATCAATATAAATCATACCGTCCTCTGGGTCTGTCCATGTGGTAAGTGTGAGCTGTCTAAATGCCGACACCTTCTCAGGTCTCTCGGACTCTGGTGCCGATCCAGAACCCTGTCCGACCTCAAACGTGCTGTATACATCACCCTCCTCTAATGCCAACTCCCGGTGCCTCAACGCTCCATACCCAAGTCTTAAAGGCGCACTCACAGTCGTCCCCATAACCGGAGCTGCCTGCTGCTGACCCTAGGTACAGCCTCCTCCTCTATACCAAGTCCATCACTCTCTACACTATGTCCCTCATCGTCTATACCATGACTCTCATCATCCCTACCATAACTCTCATCATCTAAACCATAACCCTCATCATCTATACCGGGGCCCTCGACCCCCACAGTAAGACCCTCATCCTCCGTAGCAGGATCCTCATCCTCTACAGTAGGACCCTCGTCCTCTGCATCCTCACTCACACTGTCTGATTCCATACTCTCCTCTATCTCCTCATCCTCCTCACTATCCTCTACTAACTCAGACGTACCACGGTAACGCTTCCGCGAAGGAAGGTCTGGTGGCGACACAGATGGCGAACTTTCATAAGAGGACCGAAACCTCTTGTGGAGCGCGGACTCCGACATAGCTGCCACCCCTGCCATACTGGCAGAGAGACCCGATGACATCGCATGTGGAACGCGCACAACCATACGTGCGGTCCTGCGAAGAATGAGAACCAAAACAGGTGGGGTACTCTCAGATAGTGATACAGGTGGTACTATAGTGAAGGGTGACTCAGATGTCTCAGTATCAATGGGGTTCTCGAAAGGATCAGACTCAGTGTCTGTCCCATCCAAATAAGCCTGCCTAATGGCCTCATAGGGATAGTGAAGAGAGAGAGAGAGAGAGAGTTTTGTGTTTTTGATTTTCAAAATGATGCATGAATGAGAAATGAGATAAGGTGATGGAATATATGGGTACTATGCAAGACATACTAGCTTAAAAATATCCATGTTGTCTCCTTTTTGCTTCCTTGGCTGAATGGGATCCTAGGGAGGGTCTCGGGTCTTCCTTTTTGTGTTGGGATCACTTAAAAACTCAATTCTCATTTATTTAAAACACAACCAAACTTAGTTATCATTTACATTGCATTTAAAATCATTTTTCCATAAACCTGGGTTATTCACATGGCACTTATCTCATTAAATTACTACAAAAATCCATTTTGAGCCGTTATTGGCCGACTCCGGACCGAAAACATGAATTTTTGACAAAACTCAATCGAACCTTGCTCATCCATTTAAAAATACTTCAAATCACCAAATATAGCTTGGAAACTTATAGTCACCCAAAATTTCACCTTTTTACGACCGTAATGGTCCTTTACCGAACTTTACGAAAACAACCGTTTTTCTGATAACTTTCAAATCTCACACTCACGATTTACAATTTAAATCAACGTTATTACGTTATTATGAATTTATTAAATAAATAAACCCATTTACACATTCCCAACCTCATGAATCTCCACACTTAATAAACTGTCGTGCCGGTACGCGCTACGTGATAATTTTTCGCTAAACGCGGGAAAATTTCCCAGAAAGCAGTGAAAACCTCAAAACCACTCTAAAATAGAAAAACGAATCATAAATGATTCATTTACGAACTCAACACTTCATCAAACTCCCGGTTAAACCAAAATCGATTTTACGCAAAATAGCCAACAGAAGTCAACTTTTCAGCTTTCATCAGGAAAACTGACAAGATCGAAAGACTTCAACATTAAACTATAATATTTTATAATACTTAGCCCTGGGAATATTATCGGTTATCACACAGGCCGAAGCTAAAGACAGTGTTATCAGTAAGTTGAAAGAAAGGATTAAGTCTTTGAGTGATCATGCAAAGATTGAAAACATGGATAAGAACTTAGATGAGATCAATAACATAAATGTTAAACTTGAACACCGGGTGGCAGAACTAATTTCTGAGAATGAGCATTTGAAACAAACTTTTATACAACTTTTTGACTTAATTAAACCGACACGTGTTCTTGATAAAGAACACTGTGCGTCCTTAACTGATCAATTGAACAAAAAGTCTGTTGAAAATGCTGATTTACATGCTCAGCTTCAGGAACAAGTTCTTGTCACAACCACATTACAAAATAAACTTAGGAGACTTAAAGGAAAACAAGTGGTTGACCTTTCTTCTCAAGTGCCTCAAGCAAATACTATTGCTCCAGGAATGTATAAGATAGATTTGGAACATGTTTCTCCTAAGTTAGTAAACAACCAGGAAGCTCACAATAACTACATTAAGTATACTCAGGATCACGCTGCTTTTCTAAGGGCTATAGTCAAACAAGCTAGATCTCTAAACCCATTAGATAACTCGTTAGACTATGCATGTAAGTATGTCAATAGAATCCAAGAGTTACTTCTTCTTGTTAGTAAAATGTGCCCTAGCTTTTGCAAACCCAAGGAGAAAGTGTTAGCTCAGAGTAAGGAAAAGAAAGTTAGTTTTGCTCAGCCTGTCACATCCACAAGTCACAACAACAAATCGGTTCAACATGAAAAGACACAAGTGTCTAACTCTCCTTTGTTGCCTTCTACAGGAGTAAAAGATAATACTCGTGCTAGCAGATCATAGCCTCTTGGCAATACAAGGAACAATAAGATCTCGCGACCAACCAGTAGTAATCCAAAGAATAAAGTAGAATCCCAACTTAGGAAAGTTAAACCTATTTTAAATAACAAGAATCGTGTTTCTGAATATGTTTGTAATGCTAGTGACAAGCATTCTGTGTTAAAAGCGAATTCTAATTTAATTTGTGATGATTGTAATGAATGTTTGTTTGAGAAAAAGCATGATAAGTGTGTTCTTAAGTTTATTAATAGTGTGAATGATTATGAAAAATCCAAATCTGTTAAGCGTAGAAAGACAAAGGAACTTTGGAAACCGTCCGGAAAAGTCTTCACTGAAGTTGGATATAAATGGAAACCCACAGGACGGACCTTCACCATAGTTGGAAATACGTGACCTTTAACTAGAATCACCTCTACTACTGTAGTGCCTCCTAAGGAAACCATTAAGCAATTAGTTAAAACAATAAAACTAGAACTTAAGGTTAACAAACGGAGACCAGTGGAAGGCTATGATTTGTTGACTGGAAGATTTATAATGAAGGAAGAAAAATCTATTATCAAATAATAAGAGTTGATGGAAAGTCTTAAATGTACATGGTCTTTAGTCAAATGCTTAAAAGTTTTGACAAGGAAGATTTAGAAGATCTGTACAAGTTGGTAAAAGCTAAATATGGGTCAACAAGACCAGTGGAAGGCTATGATTTGTTGTTATGGGATGATTTGAAAACAATGTTTGAACCACATGTAGAAGATAAAGTATGGAAGAATCAACAAGTATTCAAAGTGTTGAATTAGAAGCTGTATGACTCCTATAGAGTACATTCCTTGATGATGCAATCTATGCAGGTTTACATGTTGGTAGAGAAGAAGTATCCCCTTACACCACCTACACTTTCAATGATGTTGGAAAAGAAGCTTGTAATTGAATATGAAAGTAAAATGGCTTATCAGCTTTGTAAATTCATCTTGAAACAGCTTAAGAAGTAAAGAAGTGTTTGGAAGCATCCTCCTAGTGTTGATAAAGCTTTAAATGAATAAACTTGATGATTTTGAAAAAGAATATCAAGTTTAGGAGAGGATTGTTGGGATTAAAAGTCTTCTTGATGCTGTTTGAATTACTGCTGCTCATGTTTGTGTTAATGCTGCTCAGCTGGATTTAGTGCTGCTCATGAACTTTAATGAAAAATATGCTAAGTAGTTACTACTGCTAGTACATAGTTAGTACTGCTAGTGAATATTAGTACTGCTAGTGTATTAGTTACAACTGTTAGTTATAAGTTAGTATTGTTGGTTCATGTAGTTAGTACTGCTTATATGATATGTATTAGTTATTTATAGAAAAGATTATAGATACTTAGGAAAGGATTGTAAGCCAACTAGGACTCCTTGGTGTATAAAAGGAGGACCTAGGGCATAGAGTTTGATATAATCACATCACGTTTTAAAAGTCTTAGGTATAATTCATAGCTTCAAGGCCCTTGTAACCCTAATACTTTGAGAGTATTCGTATTATTATCATTAATAATAATGTAGCTTATTTGTTGAATTATATGTTCATTGAATTACTGTTTCTTAATAACTCTTCTTAATATTAAAGATTAGATTCCGCATAATCTTTAATACATTCAAATACAGTTTCTACTATAGTTGTGTTAGATTTATCTAATATAACTAAACCTTAAACAAGTTTAAGGAATTCGATCTATTGAAGTGAGATCAACAGTTGTTGACTGGAAAAGCACAAAGCAAAGTATTTTTGCAACTTCATCTACAGATGCTGAGTATATTGCTGCCTTTGATGCATCAAAAGAGGCTGTATGAATTCGTAAATTCATTTCTGGGCTTGAAGTAGTTCCCACAATTGAAGAACCCATAAGTATGTATTGTGACAACACTAGAGCCATTGCAATAGTGAAAGATCATGGAGTCACTAAAGGTTCAAGACATTTTCACGCAAAAGTTCACTATCTTCGAGAAACTATTGAAATGGGTGATGTGAAGATAGAAAAAGTTAACACAGATGACAACCTAGCTGACCCTTTTACGAAGGCTTTAGCATATCCTAAGCATTCTGAATTGACTAAGAATATAGGATTAATTCCAGCTAGTAGTCTCATGTAAATCTGTGTTTTATTAGTATTTGGATAATTGGGAATTGTAAGACAGTTTTATTGTCTGATGAATAAAGATACTTGGAATTTGTTTTTCATTCATATAATAACTATTATTCCATATTTGCATGTTTTATCCATGAATGATTTATCATATGTCCATTTTCAGTTAACAATATAGGAATATTGTTACATAAGGCAAATGTGAGTGTTGGTTATATTATACGAAAATATGGATTTTTCCCGCCAAACTCATATGTATTCACAAGGGATGCATATTGGATACCCCAACTTTTGAGCATTTACTTTTGGATCCATGTCATGAGTAAGATGTCGAAAATGGTTAATAAAATCGTCCTTAGACTTGAGATACAAACAAGATCTGTATGTGTGGATATCACTTTTGTAATTATATGTCAAACGCTATCCTAAATAAGGTAGTTATAAAGGCTATTTTCAGAGGGATGTGAAGCAACATCCACAACACTTGCAGTCAATAAAGGATTTTTTTCTCCACTTGATATGTGCATAAAGATACCATTGGGTCCTCTCCAGATTTAATCAGATAAATGAATGGCCGTTCCCAAATTGTAATTTAAGATGATTCTTGATTACATTTGGTATATCTGAATTATTTTTATAACGAGAAACATAATGTTAAACTATATGGAATGAGTTAGGATCCATATCTGTGGTTTAAGGGTATCTGTAACAAAGGGATGATTATAAAGCAAGAAATACATAACCATTAAAAGCTGAGATTGTTCTTGAAACTTTATCTCAAGTATTTCTAATTTAAAGGCAAGTGCGAGTGTTTCCATTTCCAGTATAAATGTTGACTGCTACTCCAACTCCCAAGTGAGAGCTGTTGGATTATGTGAGTTGGTCCCACATTTTATACGTTAGAAATACGTGAGCCTATTGGGGGCACACACGTTAATACACGAAGAATACGTTTTATTACTACATGAAATAAATATTTAAATAGTCGTTAATTACGTTACTTTTATAACTTATTTAATGGAGATATTAAATATAAAACCAAGGGACTAAACCGGACAAAACCTGAACCGTAAGGGAGCCATAGTTTGGCCGAACTCCCCTAAGGTTCTAGAAGGTGTGTTTGTTCGGCAATATGGGGAAGGAAAAAGGAAACAAGAGTTTTCTTGGTGAGCAAGTTCTTGGGGTTGGTTTTATGCCTATATAAACAAATTCCCTACAACTCATTCATCATTCATTCTCTCCTAAAAACACCTAAGAAATTCGGTGCTCCCTTCCTCCCCAAAATCCTAACCGAAACCATAAAACCCTTTTAGGGTTTTCGGTTCTTCCACCTAAAACAAATCAAACCAAAACCTTTTAGGGTTTTTGATTTTCTTATCTTCCTAGCTCGACGATTTAAGATCTATATGCGGTGTTTCGTGGGTGCAAGAATTAGGGTTTTTGGTATAAACCCTAATTAGGGTTTTTGCTTGGTTCGATTAGCCCTAAACTCATAAGGGGTGCGTTTGGATTGATTATACGACACGTGGATATTTGGTTCGTGAAGTCAAGTCTAGACAGCTTGGCGTATTCCGTTGACATGATTGTGTGAGCACTCATAGAGTTGGTAATTTAACCACTAGTTATTTTCAAGATCAATCGCAAGAGGTAAGTTCTTCTTCTCTTTTATGTGTTAATTCATGTGTCAAAACTAGATCCATCCGCTGCGTACTCGTAGATAATTGGTTACCTAGTTTATTAAATCCCAACAGTGGTATCAGAGCCAGGTTTTTTTGGCATTATGGGTTACACGTTTTGTTTTAATATTCACGTCTAGTTTACATGCCTAATATTAAAACATATGCTTGATCTGCTGCGTCAGTATTTTATTTTTTGTTTTACTAGTAAAATATGGCAAAGATTATGCAAATCCTT
>BQNB010111980.1:0-22240 GCA_026074375.1 Tanacetum coccineum
TACTTGGTCTCGCGGATTCTCATCCTTGAGTTTATTTATATATATATATATATTTTAAGGAGTAAGTTTCGGCGAGTCAGTACCACACCAACAAGGCAGCTGAAGCACACATACATGGCCGTAATGACGGAATAGACATGTGTGTTCGATCACATCCTCATTCGAGTTTAACCAAGGGTTAGTATGAAGAATGATATAGGGTAGGGATCTTCTAACTTTCATCAATAGTAATAAACCAACAAGGCAGCTGAGACATGCATACCTGGCCGTAACGACGGAATAAACATGCATGCTCGTACACATCCTCATTCGCGTAAAACTCATGGTTAATGATTAGGAAAGGGAAATAAATTGTTGTTAGATAACATCTACGAAACAAATAGACTAAGTCCAAAATACAAGTTGCTAGACACTTTTTCCCGAACGTTACCATGAAAAAGACAAAACTATTTACAAACGTCTTGATCATAGATCAAAAACTACAACCTAAGTTGGCGTTCCCGTAACGGTCAACTTCCTTATCATCCCATACTTTACATACTTTTACAAGACAAGTGGCGATATCTACCACTTTACATCATTGACTTATAAGACGTATCAACGAATAATCGATCCTTTGTATAATTCCTTCGGTCTTTGCTTTTGCGAAATGATTATCTTCGAACTTTCCTCCTCGTTTTTGTTGCGATTTTTTTTGCTAACTACTAAAACTCGGTGTAATTTCACCATCTTTACGATCATAATAACTTCGGATAATTCCTTCGATAATTCTTTATTCTTCTAACGTACCAATAATTATGTTGGTAGTAAAAATACATAAGTTTTGACTACTTTATACATTCCCATTTGTAATGTCCAAATTTCTTCCCAATCGTACCAAAGATAGAAAATTGACACAAGACTCGGGAAATACATACTTTACACTTTAAGCAACTAGCAACTGATAAATGGACTTAATCGAACAAGGTAGGCTAAGGTGTAAAGGTGTAACAAAATAAATAGTTGGTGTTATTACTAAAGAATTGGCTCTATAGGTTTTCTAGGGGTATCTTACTCTTAAGATGAGAGTAAATAAAGGGTTTATACAGGGATTTAACTAACCAGTGTAGTTAGTTAATAAAACAACATATAAAGGCTTTTTGGGTGTAATCCTAGAAATTTACCAATTTAAACAAGTTACTCCATCTAAATCCATTGTACTCATTATTGTGGTCTCGAATAGATATACCAAGCCAAGTTTTAAAGTCTACAACATCACCGGCACACTCATATTTTATGGAATTTGGGTAAACATTTAGAAACGGATAAGGTTAAATCCTCACAATATCTAATAAGGGTTATTGTGTGCGGGTTATGTAACAAGTAATTTCATAAAAGTATGCTTGAAATTTTTTTAAATTTGAACCTAATTTAAGCATTTTAATGTGAAAAGACAAGTATATATTCTAATTCCCATTCCCCCACTTGAATTGTACAACGTCCTCGTTGTATAGATAAGATATTATAAAAGGGAATTTAAAAGAATTAGAATGAGAAACTCCCATGTTATTTGCTCGGTAATGATTCTTAATTGTTGATTTCGTGAGTAAGAATTCCAGATTGTAGATACTTCACTAACATTGTCGATTTCTTTCCAGCGAGGTCTTGGGCCAAATTTAGGAAAAACAAGTGCAATTCTATCTTCGTGTATTCGTTGGTTAGACTCGAAATAAAAATCTAAAACTGTACAGGAAGTCCCCAGGATATGACTTATTGAAAAACCTGTAAAAAGTATCAAATACGGGTCAGAAGATCAAATACGCCGTATCATATTCATGAATACGCCGTATTGATAATCTGACAATAAAGTTCAAAAGTGCATAAAAGTAAAGGACTGGATAACATCCATATATTCAATACGCCGTATCCATGGGGTTTGGATACGCCGTATAGACAGACTCGATAAGAAAATTGAAAATACATTCCGGGTTGTCTCCCGACAAGCACTTTTGTTTACAGAAAAGTCTTTAAGTTAGACTTGGCCTAATTTACTCCCATTCTTATAAAATAATTTAGGGTCGAACGGGATGCCAAATGACACATATAAATTCTTAATAAGATTTATTAGCATCCCATTGTTAAGAAAATTACAAGTCACGATATTAAAACCTATTTTGTTGATAAAAATTTTAGTATTAAATAATTTGATCGATGTATCATGACTTATTTCTAAAAGCTTATTTGACCCATGTGCATAGGCACCCTCATCGGTATTTATTACATTACCCCCCGAAGACTGTTCTATATCGATTTAATTATCATCACTGTCCTTATCTGATTTTAGATCATCAGGATAAATTATGTTGAAAGAGAATAGATCATTAAAGTACAAATCATTTTGTTCCTCTTCATCATATTTGGACATTGATGTTTCATCTTTCACATCAAATTCATCAATACGATGAGGAATTTCAACAGGTTCAGTTGAGGAATCTGATTTAGACGTTAGAGCATCATTGTAAACAATGGCTGGAAATTCATTCTTAAAATCTTTAAAGAAGTCTAAATCATCAAAATAACTGACCGTAGGCTCGGGTGACTGAAACGAAGGCATATTAACTTTTTCATTATCATTTTCCGAATCTGTTTTCAAATCATTGGCAGAAATTATTTTATAAGAAAATGAGTTTTTGTCAAAAACTGTCGTGTAATCTTTATCGTCAGATTCGTCAAACGATATTCTAAAGTGAATTTCATTGTTGTTAAGAGAACTTACCATGGGTTCACAAGAGAGTGTTTTTTCAGATGATAACTCATCATTAAATACTATAGCTGGGAATTTGGTTTCAACGGATCTAAGGTCATGAACGTCTTCATCATACCAGATCTTACCATACTTAGCAGTTTTCCAATTATACACTTAACCACGCCGACGAGCTTTTTCTTCTTCAAGCCTGATGTATTCTTCCATAGTAATGTTTGGGTTGTCCATCCTGTAATAAACTTACTAGGAAAGAAAACCGTCAAATAACTTATACGACGTATTCAGTAAACTGAATACGCCCTATTACACAAAAACAATAAGCAAACAAACAGTAATATAAACTATTCTAAACTACACTAATCCTAAGGGTTAGATCTAATCTAATGTTAAAAACAAAAATATCAAATAAAAATCAAGATTAATTTTTCACTCCCTGGCAACGGCGCCAAAAACTTGATGTGTCGTTGTGTGGTGTTTGATTTTATGTTTTCAAGTTTTAAATTTATATTTTGCCGACTTAACAAAAAACAACACTTTACCGGGCAATGTACCCGGTCAGATGGGAAACAATCTTTTAATTTATTAATATTTTGGTTATCTAAACTAAGTTATATTTTGTCGTTGTAAGTAGGGTGTCGATCACTAAGAGCGAGAAACAATCTTTCAATTTATTAATATTTTGGTTATCTAAACTAAGTTAATTCTATTCTATGTTAAACCTATGCTAAACCTATGTTAATACTAAATCTAACGGATAAGGGGGGTTTTCAGCCTGAGAGACTGGTACGGGTTTTGTGGTGACTAAAATCAACTTAAGACATTAAACAAAAGATAAAAGAACGGTCTAGCCAAATATAAGAAAACTGTATTAACCATTATTAATCCAATCAGAACGTTGGTTTGTTTATTTAGTGCAATGATTATTTATCTCGAGGCGGCATATCATTCTTAAAACTTAGGCGATACTTCTTCCTAAGACCTAGATACGAAGAATTCTGTCACAATTAAAGTATCCGCATAAAGCATCCTTATTTGCTAATTATAATCTATCTTAGGGATTAAAGCAATGGTGATTTTGTTAAACCCTAGCTCATAGAGACTTTACCCACTTACTGCTTAAAGGAAATTCATACACTAGTAGTCCACTAACCAAGTCTTTACCAACTAATTGAGAACGTACCTGTTGATCCCAAGGTCACCTGTTGGTCCAACTAAGCTCACAATCCAAGGGCAAAGATAGGTCATTATTTGTGATCCTATTGGTCTAGATGTATAAATCACTATATGGAGAGCCATCCCGGCATCTAGATTACTTGGTCCGTATCACTAGATCCAGTTGAATGATAGGTCACATACGAAAGCACGTAAACAAGTATAAATTGATAAACATAATAAGCAATCAATGATAAATTAAGCAATCGAGATAAATAAACCAAACATTAAGATCTTCATAATAATGGCTAATACCCGAAGGTATTAGCCTTCAAACGTCATAATCAATACAAGAGTAATAATTTAGCCAAGGTAAACTAACCGAGTTAACGAATGATACCAAAAACTAAACGATTACAAGAGTATAGGAGATTACTAGTTGTTTCCTATGGAATTGATTACGTTGCAAGACATCTTCTGCTCTTCATCTCCTCTGAAAATCAACTTTTATGGTTTAGGTATCGAAAATATGATTTAGCACACTTAAAACTCATTTTTGAGTTTTCTATTTATAAGGTATGGAAAAAGGTCAATACGGCATATCGAAAGGCTTCGATACGACGTATTGGGGGGTTTCTTGGAGTAGGGACCACGTTCGATATCTTCCAGAATATTTTATTTCCATAGCTTGAATACGGCGTATTGGTCATTCCTGGATACGGCGTATTGATCTTGTTTCCTTCGTAGTCTTTTGTGAAGTGCAGGCACAAATATGTCGTATCTTCCTTGATGGATACGGCGTATTGGTTGTCAGAACAGTAATCTTCATATTTCTTCGTTTAAGCTCTAGAATGCGTGCCTTTTTGCTAATCTTCACCAAGTACTACATAATTACTGTAATTCTCAAATACAAACGATTAAGTAACAATTCTTTGCAATAATTATACAAAGTGGGTTATTTACATGGGATAAATAATGCTATAAAAGTGACGTTATTTGATGTTATCACACCCGAATCAAATAACATGGAAGCATATCGATTATTGAGAAGGAACGTACCCATGACCACGTTTGAATCAGGGTTAGCTCCTCCTCCTCCGATTGCATATGCTCTCGCCTTAGCTTCATTGTTCTTATTCTTATTCCCTATCTTATTCCCACGGTTCTGGTTTCTCCACTTGGGACACTCATTTCTATAATGTCCCGGTCTTCCACACTCATAGCAAGTATTTCCCATTTGATTTCCAACCGGGGCCCTCTAAGGGGTAGCAGCAAGTGTGGCTTTACAATCCCTGGTCATATGACCAACCCTCTTGCAGTTACCACACTTCACTATACACAACCCTTTGTGGTGCAATCTGCACTTGCTGCAGTATGGCAAGGCTCCAACGTACCCTCTTCTTTCAACATTATTCTCGACCTTGCCACATTCTAACCATTAACGTTCTGCCTCTTAAAAGGTTATTGTTGTTGTCCACGCTTGTCTCTTGGGTTATTGTCGAACCTCCTTTTGTTCTCAGCATTCTTGATAGCGTAACCCTTCAACTTCTGGTCCATTAGGTTGTTAGCAATACTGATTGCATCTTGGAGTCTAGTAGGTTCAACAGCAATTACATTCCCTTGAATGTTATCCGGAAGACCTCCAATGTACTTCTTAACCTGATCCTCTTCTTTCGGGACCATCTTAGTGCACAACAGAGTCAACTCTTGGAACCTTTGGTTGTAAGTAGTTAGGTCATTGCTCTTCACAGTCAAATTCTACAATTTCGTCTCTATTTTCTAGATTTCATTCCTAGGACAATAAACCTCAGTCATTAGCTTCATGAGTGCCTTCCACGTCATGGAATAAGCAACATCAACTCTAACTGTCCTTTTGTGAGAATTTCACCAAGTCAGTGCACCATCCAATAAGGTGCATGATGCATACTTAACTTGATACCTCGGCGGGCAGTTACTGATATGAAACACCGTTTCCATTTTCTTAAACAAACGGGTTAAACCAACAACTCCTTTGGTTCCCTTGAAGTTCAGCGGCTGACACTTCATAAAGTCTTGGTAGGTACACTCTCGTGCAACGGGTACAACAACTCTGTTGTTCACATTGGGGTTTCCATTTCCGTTCCCGTTACCGTTTCCATTATTAGCATTGGTATCGACATTGTCGTCTTGTTGCTCATTCTCCATTTCCGTTTCTGTTCCAGGGTTCCTGGTAGCGTCATACACTTTCAGGACTTCTTCCATGCGCTTGGCAATCAGCTCGTTGATCGCATCTTGGGTCATCCCGGTACGTGTTGCAGTCGGCATTTTTCTACATCATAAAAATATATATCACGGTGAGGTCTTGGGTAAGATTAAATTACCTTAAACGTTAGATGGAACATTTTAATCCTTCAATATGAGAACTCGAGGTTAACATAAATGTATGGTAAGGCCACGATCAAGTAAATAATATCATATTACGTAAAAGATATGGGCAAACGGTATTAGATAACTAACATAATAACATAGATAATAGGAAAATAGATTTCATAACATTGAATATAGCCGATTACATCACGATTCTCTAAGGTAGGATTCTACAAATCGCTAACGCTACTACTACTCCTAAACTACTGATCGCTACACGAACAATGATGGAACAAAATCTAGGAGCGATATCCGAAATGCCTCCTAGCGTAAGTCTCAAGCCTCCCGATCCTCACACGATCATAAAATCAGAATTGGAATATCTGTCTCAAATCTCTTTAAATAGACGACAAACTACGCCAAAGACGGTCAACTCTCTGCCTCTCAACATCTAACATTCCTCTGAGTCTCACGTTATCCTACTCCAACGTACCAATCCTCTCTGACATAGCAACGCTCTGCTGGCTAGTCACTATAATCCTATGTCCCTGGTCTCTCTGGACACTCTATATAACTCTAACCCTATGAACTAGAATCTCTACCATGTGATCATATAGCTCCTGCATCATCTATCTACATAAACTCTAGAGATCTATTGGCACTAACCAACTCAGGAAAATACTCTCTAACAGTCTTAGCCGTGTCATCCGAAACAACAGGATGAGTAACTCGATCAACCTCAATCTCAATCGTGCCTCTCGCACTAGAATCAGCCTCCTCCTCAGTCGCAGTCCCATCCTCAACTCTAACCTCCTTCCCTCTAGCTGCAATATCATCAGCAAATGCAATGCAAGCATTGATATTGGCATGTATATTGGAATCAACATCGGGATCGGTTTAAGGCTCATAGTTATCCTCAACATCAACTCCTAAACCAACCTTTCTAGGTACATAGGGCACGTAGCCCTCCTCTGAACTAACCTCAAAATCAGTCACGGAATTATAATCCCTAATCCTCTTACGAGGCGGCAATATGTTAGCGTGCCCGGGAGATAGAGCTCCGTATACGGGTGAAGCTACAGATACTGATAAAGTAGGGGACCAACATCTCTTGCGAGATGGCCCCATAGAAATAGCAGTCGGTGAATCACAAAGAGAGTCTGATATGGGATGACCTGATGAAGAATGTCTCGCAGAAGAATCGAATGAAGTGTTTGAATGAGAATCTGATGAAGTCACTGGCGAAGAATCTGACAGAGAATCTCGTGATGAGTCATTTGAGGTGAAATGATCTGATGAAGAGTAATCCGCTGAATAACTCAAAGCAAGTCGGTGAGTAGGTAATGGTCCAACCCACTTCCTAGCAGTCAACATCTAAAGTACCTCGTTAGGCTGGGTACGGTAGGGTCGACCAACATGAATCGACTGTCCTAGAAAGACAAGAACAGCTGGTTAGCGAGGTAATCCGGGTGGTGCAGGTAAAATCTAACGTAGGTGGTGATGGTGGTGATGAGTGTGCTGCTACTCGGCTCCTCCACCGAGCAACAGTGACCTCATACAGGTCTTGCAATGGTGGCGTATCAGGAGTGTCACTGTCAGATGAATCAGTGCAAATGAATAAGGAATTGTACCGAATAGTGGGAGCAATAGGTGGTATAGTGGCTACAATGGGTGAAATAGTGGGTGTATCAGTGGGGTGTCATTATGAATGACGGGTAAATCAACAGTAGGTGCAGTGGCTGGAACGGTAGTAGGGATCATGCCAAACAAGATAACTGAGTAGTGGACATCTCAACGCTCTCCTCTGATGAGTTCGAAAAAATCGAGATGACAAAAGTGGCCATGACATGAACAAGCAACAGTTCATATAAATCCCTTTATATCAACCATGCATTATGCAGGGGGAAACTAAATAAATATAACGCAAAGTAAAATATATTATACAAAGTAAAATATATTATAATTATCAAGTACGTAAGGCAAAATGAAACCACGTAAGGGCACAATTAATTCACATAGGGATCATGTACTGGTTATGGACCAGACCTAGTTAAACCACCTGGTTCTCTATAACTTTGGCTCTGGATACCAATCTGTCACACCTCCAAATGGGGCCTGGACGGAATACATGTCCGAGGGCGTGACGTCATACATATCACAGGTACAAAGCATAGAAAACGACCTATAAAGGGGTACGTTTTAGAAAAGTCATAACTCGTTGCATAAAATTTTAAAATAATTATGTCTTACAAACCATTTCAAAGAAATTTAAAACATAGCGGAAGCAATATGAAAACGTAGCGGAAGCAATAATAAGCTTTTGACAAAAGACAACGAGTATGAAATATGATAGTCATGAAACTGGACGAAGTCACATTGCACATAGACTTCTAGTGGCACACCTTGAAAATCCAAGCTAAAATATTCTTAAAACGTCAACATAATGTTGGTGAATCTATAGGTTTAATTCGAACGTAGTTATAGTGGACCAAAAGATTTCAAAACGTATGTGCCAGTTATAACAGATACAACTTCACATAAAAAGGTATTTACGTTGCGCTAAGCTCATGACACCGAAGCTAATAGTGGAAAGTAGCATGTACATTGCCATATAAAGTTGCCCTGGTAGGTGTCCGACCAAAGACCACCCAAAACTAGTTTCGACATGAAATACATCTGTTGGCCTGTACATCAGTCGTACCCGACCAGTAAGAATTACCAAACCCGAATGGGGATTATTAGTCCCAATAGATCTATTTACTCACTCGCGCTTGCTTAACCAGCAGTCGGTTAAAGGTAATTAACGATTCATGATAGTACGAGCAAATAGTGGTCTAACGCTACTTAGGCAACACGTAAACAAGGGAAAGTATCACGTAAAGTACTTGTGTCCGGTTTAAGAAAACAAGCAATGTTTCTCACCCTAAAGTTGTAAAACATTTATTCAAAACGAGTAAAAGTGGGGCTATGAACTCACCTTGATTTGGTGAATTGAAGTAGTAAAATCTAGAAGAATAATCACACAGAATAGAATGACGGTACTCGAACACGACCTAAGGAATGTGGGTTTCGATTTAGAATCGGAATAATAGAGAGATACTATTAATGCATAAACGTTTGTCAAAATACTTTAGTTAATGTTTTCTAAAAACAAAGTACTAGTAATCGTATCGTGGCTATAACGATTGACTCGATAAAGTACATCGTAATACTAGGTATATAAATACTATTTAATAGATATAGTCAAGAAAGAATACGATTTCGGCATCTTACCCGTTCCCATATAAACTAGTTAAAATGTAATAACGTTTTCTAAATATTTTCTAAGTGTAAGGATTTTATAGAAATTTTGGCATGACCCGTTCGTGTTTACACGTTTTTCCAAAGTCATAGACTTTATTTAAATCACTTTCAAAGCACTTTCAAATCACTTTCAAATATATATTTCACAAATTCAAAATCTCCTACATTATCAAAATCCCTTAATAATTAAGTCGAAAACCCTTTGGATCCTTATTGGGCTTTTAGGCCCAATAAGCCTAAATAGATGATCCAAAATACGAATAGTCTAAAATAAACAAACGATTAGTATCCGAGTTTGGATATTATCAAATAAGCTATACGCGAGCTTATGCAATAAGCTACACCATGGGCTAAGCGCCGTGGTGTGTTGTCTCATATTGGGTTGTGGCCCGTTAAACCAAATAAGTAGGTTTAAGCTTACCCATTAAGTCCGATAAGCAAACCGTTAAGTAAATAAACACTCGAATTATTAGTAAGCTATCAATAAGCTCAAATAAGCCAAGCTAAACAACAAAATAAGCCAACCATGGGATTATAACCACGGTTTTGATAGCCACGATTTAGGCTCATATGTTGGGCCGAAACCTATAAGCTCAAAATGGCTTATTTCTAAGTCCGTTAAGCCAAAAAGGTATCAAATAAGCTCTTGGTTCTTGAATAACCTATCAATAAGCCATCAATAAGCCAAGAGACATAAGCCGAACCATGTGGCTTATGGATTCAGCTCATGGTTTGGGCTTTTGGTTGTGGGACGAGGCCCATTAGGCCTGTTAAGCCTATTTGGGCTTATTTGTTAAGCCAAATAAGCTTAACACCTTTCCCTTATCAAAATAAGCGATGAAATAAGCTAAAATATATAAGCCGAATCACAATAACCTAGAATAAACTTCCATGTTGTTTTCCTTTGTGGGTCGAACCAAAATATAAGCTTATTAGACCAAATAAGCTCTTCGTGAGCTTATTATTAAGCCAAAACATCAAATAAGCCATAAGTCATAATATTTATTATATAAAAATAACCATGATCACGAAACTACACTTTCCTTGTTTCCTTTTATATATTTTCAAAATGAACATAAACCCTTTTAAGGTTTATGTAGTTTTTAAACCTTGATTTTTATAAACAAGTTGTACAACTTATGTTTATGCATTATGAGGATCATAAAAGTAACAAAAATGGATTACTTACAAGTAATGATGATTAGAAGGATGATTAGTGACTAACACAACCCAAACGTTGTTTTAAAACTACCCGAATAACAATATAAACCAACTCGAATACAATATCTTCAAATGGTTTTGATCAAAAGTTGAAAAGTATGGGTTTGTGTGTGTGTTTTGTGGCATTCGAACAAAGAATAAAGAAAGAGTTTATGTGTTTTCTTGAGAGAGAAGACAAGTTTGAAATGAATGAAAATATACACACACTAGCCTAGGATTTAAGCTTACAAAATTTTGAATGAATGTGTGTTTTGGTGTGGGATTCGGACGCATACAAGGAAAACCAAGGGGGGCCAATTTGATCTCTACAATTCTAGGGAGCTCATGCGTGAAAGGAATTAATTTCCAAAGGTTCCATGCACACATAAGCTTACAGTCTAGATATATTCCGACATACGCAAGATATTAAAAACGCGTAAAAACTTAACAAAAATTTCTGAAATTTTAAATATCAACTTAAAACGTAAAAACGCGACTATTGCCAAAAGACTACAATATATAGCAATCCGGAATGCTTCTGGTAACGATTTTCAGACAATGAAGGGATAATGTAGGTCCAGCCCTAGATAGATCTTCAAGCCTGTTAAGGTTGTAGAGTACTTATGTAATCACAAGCAACTCTAAGAGAGACTCTAACAAATTAAACTATTGTTTACGCGGAATATAAACAACAGAGTTAAAGAAAAAGAATTACTCAAACAATGATCCTCTATGGATCTTTTCTATTAACAATAAAAGTGTTTTTTTCGATCGTGCTTTTTCATCTATGACCGTAGGTTTCTTAAATACTCATGAAACCCTAACAACCTGTTACCTAAGACTCGCTAAAGAGATAAGTATTATCAATTACTAGGAAAATCTCATGCGATCTTATCATAAACTAATATAATAGTATCTCGGAGTAAAGCATTTACTACCAGGACTAATATTGTTCTACCAGCAGGAATACTTTAGAACTGCCATAGCACTAACTATATACTCACTTAAAGAATGAAGTTTCTCGTTTTACACAAAAATTCGAGGAAACTTTTAGTGAAGCTTGGGAACGATTTAAGGAGTTGCTTAGAGCATGCCCCCATCACGGATTTACGGAGTTAACTCAAGTTGATACCTTTTACAATGGTGTAGGTCCAGCCCTAGATAGATCTTCAAGCCTGTTAAGGTTGTAGAGTACTTATGTAATCACAAGCAACTCTAAGAGAGACTCTAACAAATTAAACTATTGTTTACGCGGAATATAAACAACAGAGTTAAAGAAGAAGAATTACTCAAACAATGATCCTCTATGGATCTTTTCTATTAACAATAAAAGTGTTTTTCCGATCATCCCTTTCATCTATGACCGTAGGTTTCTTAAATACTCATGAAACCCTAACAACCTGTTACCTAAGACTCGCTAAAGAGATAAGTATTATCACTTCCTAGGATATCTCATTCCTATCCTTATCACTAACTAACTATACTATCAACTCGGAGTAAGCATAATACTACCAGGACTAATATTGTTCTACCAGCAGGAATAACTTTTGATCTGCCATCACTAACTATAACATTATCCTTACCAGTAGGAACTACATACCTACTAGTAGTAACTATCTATTACAATATTCCTAACAAATGGTTTAAACGACAATGAACAAGACTCCTTAAATGCCGCTGCGGGTGGAAATCTTTTGAGTAAAACGACTAGAGAGACCTTAAACATAATTGAGAACAAATCAAAAGTACGTTATTCACGAAATAAACCAAATGCTTCTAGAATGAATGCTACTTCTAGTAAAACAGATGAGAGAATTGATAAGCTTGCGGATCAACTTTAGACCAAATCGACACCAATAATCACTCCTAACATCTCAAAGATCATCAATTGTAAGTTATTTTATCTATTTTTTTTCAATTTGATCTAGGGTTCATGATGAACTCAAAAATTAAAATAGGGGATTTTTCATTTTTCTTTAAATTTTGTACAATTAAGACTACTAGGATACAATGTATAACTAATATGCTTCCCGTAGACATAGGATTTTCATACATTAGTGAGTTTGTTGAAAAAATGATTTTGAACCAAACCTAATTGCATTTCAACCTTATCACGTTAGGAAAATAATAAAATTGTTGTTTTCTTTTCATGCATTGTTAATACAATCAAAAATGTTTTTCAAAACTTGCTAATGATTCATGAAACAAAGTCGAGATACATAATTCATATGTATTTTTCGACATGTTTGGATGAGCAAAATCAAACCGAGGAGCGTTTGGATTAACTCTTAGGATTTTATACTTTAGGTCGAGTTAATCGTTACTCCACATTTGTCATACTTAGGCACACACTAGATACATATTTCAGTGAGAAAATCTTACCAAAACTGGCACTTTTTTAATTAGGTTAAATGACTTTGGAAGAAGAACTAGTACACAATCATACGTTATGTGTGAAATCTCAGATGAAAATTGTCTTCCCAATAACTTAAACCCTATATTCAAAACCTTAAATGTAGATCAATTCATGAGGTGTCTAATATTTTTAATTCTAGACAACACCCCCCCCCCCCACTAAAATATGATAATATTTCAAATTTATTTAAATTATCAAACTACAAAGTATATATGAACTCCAGGTGGGATTTGCCAAGATTTCTGATTGAATTTTAGTCTTCATAGAATTTACTAGAGATAATGTTCAAAATATCTTTTTGGAAATTCTAGGATAAAAAGAACATTAAATTTTAACTTTGAGTCATTTGCCTCATATTCTTTCCATTCCCATGTGAAGGAAAATATCTTACTCTGAAGTATCATCTCTCTATTATTGAGAATCAATCAAGAATCACAACAACCTTACCAAACATTACATTCAATACCAAATAAAATTATTCAATCAATTACAAAATTGGAAATAACCATCTTTCAAACAAATTCTCAAGAAGAACTTCATCATGTACATGAGATTTGGAATGAAAATTCATTCAATATAAATGTTTGGCACTCAAAATACTCAAATTTTTCGCTTTGCTATCATCATGTACATGATGTTTGCATTAAATAGTATCCTTTCAACCTTTGCTTATTTTCTAAACCAAACGAGTTGAAAGATTAAAATTCAACAAACTCACAATGCCTTATTAAATGATTTAAATTTTCTATATGATCACCGCTTTAAAAAATTAATCTACATTATAAAAATCATAAAAGATTTATATAATTGGGCCATCATGAATACTTGGAGTTCATCCCAGTTATCTTCAAACAATTATCTCCGTATCCGCTGAAGAAGTTTCAAGTAATGATTCAAATTCTATTTGAGATATTTATATTATTGCTAGATATACGTACTATTGTTATTGCTATGTAATAACCTCTATCTCAGTTATTCTAGTACACATATAACTTGTCTTAGCCGTTATTATTTCGTGCTTGCTATATGACACTTTATGGACTTTTATTTCATTTATATGCTTCTCCTTGGCCCCATTGCATGCGTTTCTCTTATCTTTTAGCTCGATTATGTGATTCTTGAAGAGATTAAAAATGCCACAATATCCTCCAACCATCTTAGGTTATTCTGAAAAAACGATTAACTTTTGGAAAAGTTCGTAGCATCAGAGGAACGGCCCCCAAATATGAAGGGCGAACTGCTTAATTATATAAGGATCCGCGCTAAGGTTTATGGGACCGCCATTAGGGGAACCACAAAATTTTCCTGTCTCCTCCTTTTCTGCAAATTTGACCCTATTCTCCTTAGGTCCATCCATTCTTTTCTTTCTAAACAAAACACTTCTTAGAATCTTCATTCTCTAATACCATGCCTTTTCTAAAACTCCCCTATATATTAACAACATTCTTCTCCATCTCAATCCCTCTTCTCTTCTAAATCTTTTACTTCTCATAAGATCTCTATGTCACCCTCTAGGCTAATCTCCCGTGACCACTTCACAAAAATACAAAGGTCATTCTCGAAAGGGGGGGGGGGGGGGGGGACCTTAGAGACAAAGTATGGTCTTCTTTCACACTTTCTCCTCTATCACAATAGGAACTTACTTCCTACCTCTCCGTTTAAACAACTATCTTTCATCCTTTTCACCTCCACAAAACTAATTAAAAACCTCGTAATGAAATTCATCACCAATAAAGCTACTTGAATTAACTCTATACAAGCATTTGAAGCCACAAATCTTACCTCCTAACCACACCATTATCTTCCACCATTCTGTTAGATCAAGTAAACATTCATTCGGATTCTGTCATTGTTGCTTGGAAACCCGTAAATCTATTTGATAACATTGAAAGATGACCTTAATCGATCCAATCTTCATCAATGGTCCTTCACTCATTTCTATTTTAATACCAACCTCCTCACCATAATAGAGCTGCTCAAAAGCTCTATTTCCCCTCATAATAAAAAAAAAACATTTTTGATTATGGCTCTTCCACACTTCAAGACTCTACTAGGGGTAGATCTATGCCTTATTAAGTTTTTTATTTCTTGATTTTCTTTTTTTTTATACTTTCATATTATAATGATTCATACAAATATAGTATGAATTTGTCTCTTCTCATATTAAGCTCTAGTTTTATCTTATGAATGTATTAATTGCATTTGCTATTGTATGAGTTTCTTAACTGTTGAATGAAACTCTCTTTTGGGTGACTTGAATCTAATGTGTTGTTTAAAAGATATTTGTCTTGCACTTGTACCTCTAACTTTGTTTTGTAGCGCAAAATAACTTTTCATCAGATAGACCATTGGTTCCCAAACCTGTCAAGGGGAGCATACATCAAGGGGAGTCTTGATATCGTCATTCTTTTCTTTACAACTACTCGACGAACATCCTTTTTGATTTCGACAAAAAGGGGAGAACATACATGGATCCAATTAGATCGAATTCCAAAAACGGCATTAAATTTTGTACCTCTTTAGACTCAATAGTTACACCCACGCTGATAGCTGTATGCTCGCAACGTGTGTCTGTGTCCGCTCGAGAACACTTTATAATAGATAAAATCTCGCATGGGAGTGTGCTCGTATCTATCTGTCTCATATAAATACGTCCCCCCCTCTCGCTTATATTTTGCCCCTCCCATCGACTCACTCGCTCATCCCGTTTTAATAACTATGACAAATATAAAACGCTACGATCAAATTTAAACGTTTACAAATTATTAATCGTTTAAATTTCATTTCTAAGATTAGTAATCACTTAAGTATGAACAAACAAATCTTTAAGCCTATGATTAGTGCTCAAGAAAATATTTTTCTCTTAGCCATCACATTGTTTACAACAAGAATTCATTAAAATTAATTATACAAAATATTTTCATAATTAAAAGAAAGTTTTTTAATTAAAAACTTAAAATTTGACAATCCCATCCCCCCCCCCCCTCCCCCCCTGATTGAAAGGTCCATACAGATATACATACTTCACCCACAAAAGATAAAAAAGGGAGCGTAGTCTAATGCGGCGGCACCCCGATATATCTGGGTCAGCCACCTTGTGATCGTTGGCTTTTTCCTGCATATATATAACTTGCTCCATTCCTTATAGAAAAATCACGACTTTTTGAGTGAAATTTTTTGATAAACTTTCTATTCTAAATCTCTTGATCCATACACTCTTAAGATCTTGTTTCAAGTGATTCATTTCTTCCCTCTAGTTCAGTGCAAGAGTGATACGAACAATTCATATTCGCCAATAAACGATATGGTTATTAGGATCTCTCCTCTTTTTCCTCTAAGTAACAAATCTCTATTGTAAATTATCTTGTGTATTTGTGTGATTTAGATAGTGTGTAAATCCGATAGAGTAGATCTTGTGATTGTGTTGTGATTGTGAAGTGGTAGATTGGTTCTAGCTAAGATTAGGACTCAACATTTAGCTTAGTGTCGGAAAATAACTTAAGCGACGTGTAAATGTTTCTTGCCTAAAGGAGTTGTTGGACATTAGTGAAATCTCGTGAGGAGGATTTCGGGGGACTTGTGGGGTTAGGGCGAAGAGGTGCTTCGTAGCCATAACCATATAAAAATCTTGGCGTTGGGTTTGATTGGTCATTTCTCATATATCTTCCATATTATTGTCATTGTTAGTTTAGTTCTAGTTTAGATTGTTATATTGTCTGTTCATATTGTGAATTGGTTAAACATACAACTCGAATCTAAATATTTTGAAAGCAAACTTTTAAAACGTAAACGAACCTGTAAACTATTCCACCCCCCCTTCTAGTTTCCAACAGGTTGTCCAAGCGAACGTCTTTGGGGTTTCTCAACGCGTCGTTTTGGTCTTGCTAATGTAGTGGTTGATACCAAACGACGTCGTTTTGTTATTGGCCCTATATAACAGGCGGGGAAAAAATGGTAATACAAATTTGTTTAAAAAAGTTTTTTATAAATTTTTTGACTTCTCTACGTTTTGATAATAACAAAATGTAAAAACGTTCTACGTTAAAAATAAACGTATACAAGTTATTAGTCGTAAATTTCCATTTCGACGTAAATCACTGAAGGTATGTACAAACAAATATTAAACTTGATAGATTATCAAAGAAATAAGTTTTTGTCTTATACTTTACATTTTTTTGTAACACAAACATTTTTACAAAAGTAATTAGCCAAATTATTTTTGTAATATAAAGAAATATTTTATTAAGGTGTTGTATTATTATATATATATTATATATATATTTTATATATATATCCTATTTTATATATACTTGTTTATAATATTCAAACTCTGTCTTTCCTCCTCTAAAATAGAGAAGAACCTAAAACAGATATCTTTCATCCACAAAAAGATAAAAACAGGAGTTGTCCTGGGAAACACCGGGACGATCCTTAAAATAGGGATGGCTTTAGGTCCGCTTTATATATAGGGGACCGTCGATCCGTCTGGAGTGTCAGGCGAGTCCTGGTTTTGCCTATAAATTGAGCAATCATTCCCAATGATTTTCACTTTTGCACACTCTTTTCTATGCTTTAAATAAGATTTATTTTCATGTTCCTTGATTATTTACTTGTTTAAGTTGGTTATAGTGATCCAGTAATCTATCTAATCAAAGTAAACAGCAGAAATCGTTTCGTATTCATCAAGAAACGACGTTATATAAATTGTTTAGATAATACGTAGTTGATTGTTACGTTTCTGATGGACATCAAAAATAATCTATTTTATAGCATCATTTTCCAGCTAGTTGCTTGTTTTACATTATTTACGCATGAATTGGTACTTAATTACTTATATTTGTTATTTGCAGTAATTATCAAGCAAAGAGTAAAATTTAATCCGCATTTTGGAGCTTAAAATGAAGAAATCAATAATCTTCTGTTCTGACATCTAATACACCGTATCCATCAAGGAAGATATGGCGTATTTGCGCCTGAACTTCACATGCAACCACGAAGATATAAAGACCAGTACGCTGTATCAATGAAGACCTATATGTCGTATTCACTGGTGGTTCATAAAAGATTCTGGAAGATATGTATCGTGGTACCTACTCCAAGAAAACATCAATATGCCGTATTGACTACTTTCAATATGGTGTATCGACTTAATTCCAGAGGCTATAAATGTCAAACCTTAAATACAAATTTAGTGTGCAATTTTTATACCAAAATCTGAGAGAAAGGCAGTAACAACCAAGTTCGATTTTTAGAAGAAAAGAGAAGCTACGAAGGTCACGCAACGCCGTTCAATCCATAGGGAAAACCCTTGTAAATTCTTATACTCTAAATACACGTTCAATTTTTGGTATCATTCATTAACTTGGTTAGTTTATCTTAATCGTTCGTCTATGACATTTGTATTCGTTACAATGGTTATTGGCTAATCTCTTTAGGTATTATCCATGTTTATGATAATTTAACATTTGGTTTATGTTTATCTCGATTGCATCTAATAAGTTGTGTGTTGTTTTATGTTTATTAATTTATACTCGTTTATGTGCTTAAGTATGCGACCTATCATTCAACTGGATCTAGAAAACGGACCAAGTGGACTAGATGCCGGGATAGCTCTCCATATCTGCAATTTATATATCTGGAACAATAGGATCACAAATATTGACATTTCTTTGCCTTTGGTTTAGTGAACAAGTTGGACTAGCAAGTGACCTAGGATCAACAAATAACGTTCTGATTCCTTAGGTAAAGATCTGGACAGTGGACTACTAGTATATAAAGAGCCGTTAAGCAGTAAGTTAGTAAAGTCTTGATGAGCTAGGATTCAGTAAGATCACCATTATTATCTCCTAAGATAGATTATAATCAACCGTGATTGCTTTATGCGGATGTGGTTAATTGTAACAGAATTTCCATGTCTAGGTTTTAGGAAGAAGTACCGCCTAAATCTAGGAATGATATATCAACAACGAGATAAGACATTCATTGCACTTATAAACTAAAACCTGCGTTTTATTAGATTAAACATGGTTAGTACGTTTTCCTTACAATAGGCTTGACCGCTTCTTTATCTTCTAAATATCAGCTTGTGTGTGTTAATCGCCCAATCTCAGTCTAGGTAAACCAAAACTCGTGCCAGTCTCTCAGGCTGAAACCCTCCTTTTTGCGTTAGTTTTAGGTTTAACTTAGGTATAACATAGAATAAATTTGGACTAACATAAGTAACTAAAATACAGATAGAATTAAGAATTAGCTCTCTCGCTCTTAGTGATCGACACCCTACTTACCAACGAAACTACAACTAATCGGGTACACTGCCCGTTAGTGTTGTTTTAGGTATAGTTGGCAAAATATAAATAGTAAAACTTGGAAAAATAATACCTACGCACAACGACACATCAGAGGCATATGATTTTTTTTTGAATCTCAGCAATGCTATTTGAGCTTGATTTAGGCCGAACCACATTGACCCGTGGAAACTGAGAATTATCAGAAACATTAAATTTTTTACGGTTCGAATCCTTTTTGTGATTACGCTAGAATCTAGCAATCGAAACATAAACATGATAACTCTCAATCCAAACATTAGAAAGAGACTTTGCAAATTCTACCTCGTTACGAACACCCAAAAACCTAATAAAACCAAACCGTTTACCTTGTTTTGATCGTTTGTTCGCAATAAACGCATCAACAATGCGTCCAAAAGGTTGGAATTCCTTCCGAAGGTTCTTAGCACCAAAAGAATTAGGGAAATTCGATACGTACACGCCTTTTACAAAAGGATCATCAATAGGTTTAGAGTGTTGTTTATTATTTTTTTCCAAAAACCTAAGTCCATCCACTATGGTTATGATTAGCCGCAGCCATATCAACACCAGGAAAACTGAAGACAGAAAGACGAAAAGGAAAAAGACGATTGTCAGAGAAAATAAACCCTAAAAACAACAAACCAAACCCTATGATTCCATCTCACACCATTTTGTAAGAAACTTCGTTACAAGAGATCAATCATAAGATAACACTCATCGTAACAAGGCCTTAGTAGGAACGAGACTGATGAAAGGTAGTAAATCGGAATGTGTTAAGGATTAAAAGAGGGGCAAAAAAAATTGTCATATTAAGGTTTGAAGTAGATCTGATCAACCGTAAATGGTTTGGTAGTAGATCTGATCAATCGTCATATGGTAAAGTAATTAATGTAGTTAAACTTTATCCATACAACAATGGTGTCGTAATTTGTTTGGTTTTTTTGAAGGTTTGTCTAGTTTTGGAATATCTTTGGACCAACTACATATATATCGTTACATATACACAATAAGTTTTTTCTTTTTATGAAAGGTTGGTGTAATCACATCAAGATTGTTATGCTTTGTTCGATTTGGAACTTGAAACATATCACATTCAATGAATTTTATTCTACTACACTACTCTTACACTCGATTTTCTTTACGACATTAAACACACTTATATTAGTTAGTATTTAATATTTAATTGTTCAAACTTTACCATTAGTTATTTATTAGGATAATATTGCATTATTTATTAATTATAAATAAAAGTTTTTAAGTCTTTGTTTTTTATATATTTATGTAGTATTTGAAGCATTGTTTTTATTTCATACATCTAATTTTTAAAATTTTAATTGGAATAATTTCGGGTTAGCCCTCACCAAGGCAATTAGTCAACTAATGCCTAGCGTCAGAATCACTAACAGATTTAAAGTGAAATGTTATTTCTTACTATGAAGGGATCAACTGAGAATTGTGAAGAATAATTGAAATGAGAAAGGTGAGAAGTAATTTCAGCTACACACTTCGTATAAAGAGAGAAAATTCAAAAAAAATGCGTTTATTTTTACAGGCGCATTGAAATGTGTTGTGTGGTTATGGTTACTTTTTATACTTCTCGTTTTAATTTTTTTTTCATTTGACCATAAGTCATTTTTTCTTTTATAATTGTCAATTTTTAATACTATAAGACTACCGGCTAGGAGCTAGAGACAAGGACGGAACCATGAGCGGGCCTGTGAGGTCAAGGGACACTCATGAATTTTTTCGATATAATATTAATTTTTGGAAAAAACATCGTTTTTTTTAATGAATCTTAAATGCACTCGGTCCATCAAAATGTGTTTCTAATGTTACCCTTCAAAAAATTTGTACATCCGTTCATATTTTGTCCTGATTTCGTTAAAAAAACAACAAAATATAAAGATTCACAGGTTGTTCTATCACCACATAACTAATCAATACAATTAGGATGTAATTCACTAACTCTATTTACAATCCAAGAGTGTAAAATCAACTTTGATTTCTTCCACATAAATATCCTCCATCGGTTGAAGGTTTCAAATCAAATATTATTCATTCTAGTCCAAAAAGGTGTTAATCCGTTAGCCAACTCTCAACTTGTTGATTTCGCCACCCTAAATATCGTTAAAATGGAAAATTGGCAAGTGTTAATATTGGACCCACGACTGGTCAAATTCATGTCGACACTTGATACAAAGACTAGTAAGGTGGGGCGTAGAACACCGAATTACGTAACTACTTAACAGATCATTAGGTAACTCATAAAAGTCTTCTATCCAGCTAACGTGGGACCCACATTTAGGTAAACAAAGAATTATAATTTAGCTTGTACATTGGTTAATTCACGATTACAATGTTTACTCGCCTCAGAGTCGTATGTAATATAACACCGTAATATTGCTATATCAGTGTAACATCAGTTTTAACATTTTAACATTAAGATTATTATTTTAGAACAAAAAATATAAAGTAAATTGAGCATATTAAGAAATGGATTAGAATCCTTTAAAATTAAAAATGAACATGACCCATCATGTTGAAGTTGTTATGAGTGGAGGTTTAATGTAAAAAAACAAAAACCCCACAAATGTAAAATATTTGTTCTTTTTCTCTCACAACAACCTAAACATGATAAGTCATGTTCATTTTTAACTTTAGAGGATCATAGTTCGAAAGAAATATAAAAAAGCTCAATGACTTGTACATAATAATAGTCTAACCCTATTCTGTAGTTTGAGTGCGAGAGGATCGAACACTCAAACTGGTATGAAA
>BQNB010111981.1:0-22240 GCA_026074375.1 Tanacetum coccineum
TAAATTCCTTCCCATAGAAGCTCCGCATAATCCACGTAAATGTTATTGACAAAGCAATGCATCATTTGCATTATCTGCAACGACGGTTGATCCCATCCTGTGGCATGTGTTGTCAAGCACTTGGAAAATATCTTGCATAATGTTTGCCATGGTTGCAGAAGACCAGTTGTCTTAAAGCTTGACGATGTCTTCAATTCCATTGTAAAGCCCAATTGTTGTTTATAGAATGGAACCATGTCAGAAAATGATGGTGGTGGCACGAATGAATTATGATTGTTGTTATTTTCTTGAGGTAGATGCAAGATTGTTCTGAAGTCATCCAGTGTAAGAGAAAGTTCTTTCTTGTCCAACATAAACCTGAGCCTATACTTTGAACCGTCTTCCTTCAAAGTATGCCAGAAATGTGCCATATATATCCATGGTACGGAGGAAGAAGCTGTAATGCTGAATCTTAATGGATGATTCTTGATGATGTTTGTCAGAATTTTGCTTTCCGGTGTCTATTAATTTTATTCTCATGACTTACCTCCGGTAGGCATTGCACATGATCAAGATCAAACTTCTTGTTAGCATCCATAAGATCATAGTCATTTGTTCGGAACAGACACATTCCGTCTGGATGACAACATCAATTTCATGTTTAGTTGTTGTGCCATGGCTAAATTTAACTGACTGAATAAAATGGAGATGTTAGGTAAACAAATAATCTCATTGACATTTTTTTGTCTTTTCCACTCTGCTTTTTTATATGTTTTCTGGCAATTCTTTTTTTGAACATATTTTGGATCAGTTATTTCTTTCTCATAAGCTCGTTCTTGCGTTTTTCTAAGGAGAGTCTCTAGATAAAAACAAATTTAATCAAATAAACTAATGTGTAGGTGAAAAAAACACACACCCCAAAAGCATCCAGATGTTAAACAGAATCAACTATAGTATATTAGTATTTT
Organism: Tanacetum coccineum; assembly: GCA_026074375.1. Taxonomy (NCBI): domain Eukaryota; kingdom Viridiplantae; phylum Streptophyta; class Magnoliopsida; order Asterales; family Asteraceae; genus Tanacetum; species Tanacetum coccineum. Next base: position 948 of record BQNB010111981.1, read on the forward strand.
TCCAATCACTCTATACTTTTCAGTGGATCAACAAACATATTATTTTTGTATTAACTTACTCTCTTCGTTTTAAAATAATATTTTTAACAAAAACACATAGTTTAAAAAAAAAATTAATTAAGATTTAAGTTATTTGTAGTAGCTAGAAAAAGACAATATTATTTTAAAAATCTCTTTTTGGGGGTAAGGGGATTGTCCCGGTAAAATATATTAATCACAAAAAAGATAAGTACAATGGAATGTGGCTGAAGTACCACATTAACCTCAAGCAAACGCTTGAACAACCACTAAGCCGTTTGTGACATGCCACAAAACATACTCAACCTAGCTACATACACTAACAAGAACACCAACGGGAAAAATGAAGGTTTTATACTTTCATAACAATTATATTAAACCATAACATCAAAGCATAGAATAGCGGAAGCAAATAAAGGATCAAATAACAGTTTGAATAATTAACCGAATTTGGCGTTACTTACCTTTTGATTCTTTTTTTTTTTTATTTATAGCCCGAAAAAAGGAATCTACATTGCTTTAGCGGATTATCTCCAAGAACCTAATTAAGGGTTTTTTACGAATAACAATCAGAACAATCTAAGACGATTGTATCACGATCTTGTCACACGCTATGTATCGAGTTAACCAATCACTAGCTTGATTAACCGTAGCGTTTTAAACGAACGATTCGATCCGATCAACCCAAGGTTATGGGGTCGAATGTAGGACAAAGGAATGATAGAGTTTAGGGATTTTCTGTGTGTCTTTCACCTCTTCATATGGGTGTTTATATAGGCACCCTAACCCTAATACTTGGTGAAACAAGTAACATTAATTCATTAATTATGCAACATCAATTATGTAACATCAATTCATTAATTATGTAACATCAAATTGTGTAACTTCTCAATTCATTAATTATGTAACATTTAATTATGTAACATTATGTAACATCAATTATGTAATATGTACTTTGTACCTTGCCTTATGGTCGTAAGTCTTTTTCGTTAAATACTCTAACGACCGTGTTTAAAACGTTTACGTGTAAAATTAACAAATATATTATTATTTATTAAGTGTTATCCGTAGTGAGTGCAATCCCGTGATCTTGAGTTCGATCCTAACACACATCTATTAATTTATCATCCATAAACATGAAAGGGAAACAACACCTCTAACAATAGAAGGTGCATAATAACAATTGTTTAATTTCAGTACTAAACCCGAAGGTAAAACTAAATCAAACATTCCTATGGCTTCAACAGCTGCTTGTGTTCCATTGCCCACTTGCAGATATTGATCCCCATAAGATAGTTTCCTTTCTTCTTTAAATCCCTGCAGCGTATTACAAACATGAATACCGCATCCCGTATCATATACCCAGGAATTTAATTTGTAAGTTAGATTGAATAACTCAATTGCAAATAAGTTACCTGAAACTGCAGCACCGGGCTCAGACTTCTTCTTATTTGCACGCAACTCTTCGATATAAAGAGGGCAGTTCCTCTTCCAATGCCCAGCAACGTGGCAGTGGTGACAAGCTTGATCCTTATTAGGATTTTCCTTTCTCTTCAAAGGATTAGGCTTAGGCTTTGGTTGATAAGGCACAACTTGCTTGTTCTTATCAGCCTTACCCTTGCCTTTGACCTTCTTGTTCGCTTGCGGTTTTGGCTTGTTATCTCTACCCTTTTGTATTGTAAATACTTGAGGAGTAGGTGCTTTGTCTTTCAAACCCTTTTCGAAGTCAATGAGCAGTGCGTGTAGCTCAGTAACTGTCTTCCCCACGCAATGCATATTGAAGTTTCTTACAAAATCACCAAAATCCTTGTTAAGGGACCTGTTGATTAAGTTAACAGCCATATCATTGTCGTATGGTTTCCCAAGTGTATGTAATTGGTCCATGAGTCCTTTCATTTCCAATACATGTTCACTAACGGGTTTACCAGGGGCCTGTCTGCAACTATGTAGAGCATCCACCAGATCGTAGATTTCTACAGCGGGAGGTTTCTCAAACATTTTTCGAAGTTCAGCCAGCATGTTTTGGGGTGGATAATTTTCAAACTGCCTTTGAAGAGCAGGTGACATTTTTCCAAGCATAATACAAGCCACATCAGAGTGCTTTTTATATTCTGCTTTGAATGCTGCTTTTTCAGCCTCAGTTGCAGTATCAGCGGGTTGTCCAGGACAAGGCTTATACAAATAGTCAAAAGTATCCGCTACTCTCAAGACAATTCTTAGCGAGCGATACCAGTCATTGAAATTTGGGCCAGTCAGTGTTTCTCGTTCGAAGAAAGTCTTGAACGCAGAACTTAAAGTGTTATTTTCGGAATGAGCCATTTCTACAGAAAAAGTTCAAAATTATTAGTATTTTCGATAATACCTTTTTCAAGAAAATAAAATATACCCAGGTAATATTCATATAACCATAGTATTTCCTTGAAAACTAGAACCCACATTGACATAAACTCATCACATCAGTTGATCTGCTAGTGATGAATGTATTCAACGTGGTAACTTGTCGAACAAGTAATTGACAAACATTTTTCAATTTCTAGATATTTATGGGATTTACATTGCTAAAACTAGTTGCATTGTAAACATGTTTCATCCCATCTTAATGCCTTGAGTTTCTAGATCTCACTAAGTAACTCAATTAAGTCTTTCTAATCTAAAGAACGCAAACTCATCCATGTGAGGTCTCACTCAATCATGATAGTTTTCTTTCCGTTACGATATAGTCCAAGGTCTCACTTGACTTAATCGCAATTTCAAGTGTCCTTTAATTAGATGGCATTAGACTTAAGTTTAAGGGTATTAATTTTGACATGTGAATCAAAATTATGTATGGAGAAGCATGCATACAACTCCATAGCATATGTTTAATAAAACACTTTTTATTAACTTTTAAGGTGAAGATTAAATAAACATAGTTTGGTTGAGGCATTGGATGAACCAATTAAAGAAGTGCCCTCAATTATCGTCCACACCGTACTTTTGCATAAGTCTTTCAACTTAGTGTTTCGGATGTGGAATTGAGGCAAATCAACCTTAAAGTAATTTTGTACTTTTAAATAGTCGTAGGTAACTCCAATTTGACGCACAAGCAAGCCGAGAATTCGGTCAGCGTGAAGCTTGACTTCCTTCTTTAGTCGGGTTCGACCAGCGACGCGTTAAACTTCCCACACAGTTTGTCAAATTGGATGAGCCTTTCTAACCATTTAGTACGAAAATTACCAATCAACTATTTAATCTTCAAAACAATTCTTAATTTTTTTTTATATTGATTTAGTCCATATTATTTTCTTTGAAAAATTACCCTTTTTGTTTACAACAATTCGCCATAATTAAATAAACAAAAACAAGTAATTAAAATAATTGACTAAACAATAAACACATAATAACAATTTATATGCATTAAAGTAAATCATGTAGCCACATGTAATCATTTTATACGATGAACCCTAATTTTAAATTCTAGGTTTTACTTATCATAAACGTGATTCTATGTCCTGTAAGCATCAGACTAGATCAAAAACATGCCCTTTCTCCTCTCGACGAGTGTCAGCTCCTTCCATGTACGCAGGTTGGCTAGTGTTATGAAATAGAGAAGTCAAAGTAGAGCAAGTCCCGCCTACCAGGTTAGCGGAGAGTAACTCACCTACCAGGTAACCTGTTCTTATGAAGGAAGGCATCTATTCAAGTCTTTACTAAATACCATCAGATGGATTCTTAGGAAGCCATCTATTCTGCTAATACCGGTCCTATCCTCTCCTTTCTCTGATTCCCAGTGAGGGGTATAAGTAGTCTAAACGCTCTTTCCAGCTTTTGGTTTGGCTAGGTACTACTAACTATCAGAAAGCTCGATAAAGGGCATGATTTTAGGCTCTTCCTGTTTGACTTTCGCGGGGGACGCTTTTTTTTCAAAAAGAAAACTCCAAGATAGCTTGGATTACCAGCTTCTATCATTTCTCTTTGCTTAATTTTTTCATTATTACCTGAAAAATAAACTTTATCAAATACACTTGTTTGAATGAAATGGTATTCTTTTTCGTTTGTTTCCTTGTATTACGCTTTGAAAGCTTTTATGCAATCGAGCCTTTATAACATTGATCCCGTTGTTGGTGTAATGGTGTTTCCAACTGCACGTGGAATATCAAAACCACATGTGATGGATTATGATGGAAAAGATCACCAGTTTTTGAAGAAACAGAAAAATGTAGAGCAAGTGATAATTATTTACCATTTACTTATACCCACTTAAAAACGTACATATCCTACTTGAAACACACACACTCAGCCCCCCACCCCCTTCCCCGGTTTGATTTATATATGCGCTCTTCTTTTTTAGGTGCTTCACAAGCAAACAAACGCTAAATATAACAAGTATCACGCGTATTCATCAACCAGAATTGCATCCAATCTTGCAACTACTCTAAATGTTACAAAAACATTTGAATTATGTAGGATTGACTAATGTTATCAGAGCATATGTGTAAACACAGAGCATCAAAAGAACAGAATCAACAATTTCAGAAATACAGGTACTTTTTGCTTTATATATTTTAATAGAGAAGTCTACAAATAAGACTTGTAAAATTATTTACTAAACACACATATACTTGTAACCTCAAATAACTAGTTCACTAAAGGTTTAAAGTTGATATTTTAAAAGAAAATCAATAGTTTTATCAAAAAGGTGATATGAGACTACAATAGTACGAACTAAGAGTAAAATTAGCAATAAACAAGTAGTAATAAGAGAAAATCCTTGACATGGACTTATTTTAACTCATTAGACCACAAAAGATGATAAAACAAAAGCAAAATTCTCCAATTTGTCAAGAATGTCCGAGATGTTACACAATTACAATGACAAAAGTGTAACAACATTTTAAACTGGTCGAGCAAAAGTACAATTTCATTTAAAAAGCTAGCCATCATATTTTTGCCATGTATCACGTTGTCACGAATGATTGTGATGTTTTGTTGCTTGACATTTTAGACCAATATAAGGTGTTTGCTTAATCTTATTTGTGAGCTTACCAGGTTATTTGATTTCAGCTTATATTTCATAAGCTTAAAATTTTCGGCTTAGTTTTTTATACTTACGGGCTTAGATAAGCTAATCATATTAATAAGCTTATATAAGCCCACAACTCTCAAATTCAAGCTTGTAAAATGTAAATCCGGAATAAAATAAACTCAGCCACAAATAAGCTTTAAACAAACAACCTAAAAAAACTTTATTTGTGGTTTTCTTGATTGTGACCCTTGGGTCAAAAGTTGACCAGTTTGACCAAAAGTCAAAACAACAACTATCAACAACAAAATGAAGTTGTGAATTTGTGAATACATATAAAAACTTCACATATTTATCTTTTATCTACAAAACAAGAAAACATTTGTACGGACACTCTACAAAAGACGAAAGAAACAAAACATCCTTGCATTTTATATAAGTAGAAAAACCCACAACTTATAAACATGCATTTTTTTTCAAAAGACAACTTAAAAATACGTATTTCTTTATATAAAAAAATCATAAAAACTTGCATTTTCTTTCAACAAAACAATCCAAAAAATCAACATATATAAACAAAAATTCTTTTCCTATAAAATCAACACCAAAACATACATGCTTTAAACAAACATATAAACAATACTATATACAGTACTCAACCTAAATAAACACTGAAAAAACAAACATGCTTTTTTAAATAAATATAAAACATAAAAACAAACATAGAAAAAGTATTTCTCCACACATATAAACACATAAATGATGAGACAAAATAGTTAGGGTCTGTTTGGTTTATAGATGTGTTTAGGATTATGATTTAGATTTGGATTTAGATTTGGATTTAGGATAAATTTAAAAAATTATTAAAAAAAAAAAAAATAAAAAAAAAATTATATTTAATATTTTTAAATTAACACAATTTAAAATTTTGTTATTAAAAAAGAATGAAAATAAAACAAGTGGTTGTGATGTTATGAGGGTCCACAGATGGGACATATTTTTCAAATGATAGGCACCTTGATCGGGTTCTATGCAAAGCAAAAATAAAGCACTCATGTCTATATTCTGGGCCCACAATAGTATACCAAACAAATCTTTTTGACTTTCATCCTAAACTCGTATGACAACTACCCTCAAACAAACGCACCCTTACTACATTATTTTACACACATAATATACCAACAACTACTAAGGTAAACATGCATTCATTTAAAGGTAGCAACATAAAAAGAGAGTATATCTTAAATAAGAAGTTGATAAATATTTGTTTGAGAGCAAAAAAGATGAAACCCGAGAGAGAGAGAGAGAGAGAGAGAGAGAGAGAAAATGTGACATGAAGGAAATGGGAGGGGTGGTAAGCTGCTTTATACAGTGTTGTTGTTGTTGTGTTCATCGACTTAATACTCGACACATGTCCTCTGCTCTTTTGGATTGGTTGATTATGTCTTTGCCTTTTGTTTCGTGTGTGTTGTTGGGTTTTATATGGGTTCTTTTATCTTTTCAGTTTTTTCTTTCTTTTAAATCTTAAGTTTTTTTAAGGATTTAATTGCATAAATGGTCCATGTGGTTTGTCGGGTTTAACAAAAATAGTCCATAATTTTTTTTCGGATCGTCTCCCTGTGGTTTTGACCTGTATCGGGTTTGGTTCCTTGACTAACATTTTCGTTAGTTGACTGTTAACTTAATGGGTATTTTGGTCTTTTCAAATGTATTTTGCATTAAAACTTATATAACTTTATGTTATTCTATCAACACAAAAAACATATACACAGACAATCACATATATCTTGTTCAAAAAAAAGACAATCACATCTATCTCTCTCTCTCTCTCTCACTTTCCCCAAATCTCAACCGTTTCACATCTATCTCTTCCTTTCCCCAAATCTCAACTCCATCACTTTCTTTTAAATACATCATGAATCACCACCATCCCTCGTTGGACTCACAACAGCCCCCCACGACTTGTGCATCAGAACCATCATCGAAACCCAACACCACCACCATCATCAAAAATCGTCACCGCCAACCATTTAACCCATCACACCATCTGAACATTAAATGATCCACTACATATGTCCACCTTAACACCATTCATATTCTTTCCCAAAACATAATATATAAACACCATTCATATTCTTTCCCCCTCTCAAGAAATCTATCATCATAATAATCCGAAACAAAATTTAGTAACCACCAAGATCCGAAGTGTATTAAGAAATTCTGAAAGCCATGTTGACGGCTTTTGATTTAGTGGTGTTTTAATTAGAGGGGTTTAGATCTGTCATTTTTTATGCGAGACGGATAGATCTGACCACCACCGAAGCAGCAATTTTTAAATCGGTGGTGTTTGGTTATCCATATGGTTAGAAAAAATAAGTACAGATCACTAGATGACTCGTATGTATAGATGACTGGTTATGTAATTTTAGGCTTTTATAAATTTGATATGGGTATGTTTGTAACCATATTGTTATGGTAAAGATTTGATAAAACATTGAGATAGTAACTGGTTTGCAAAGAGAAAAGAAAAAAATGACAATAATTTTTTTTCTCATTTTGGTTTTGATGTTTGTGTCAAAATATAGTTCTTGATAAGTGATTGTTTTGTGTTGTTTAAATGAGTATAATTTGGGTTAGTTTCATTCTGGTAGTTGGTGGTGTGAGATGAGAATGGAAAAGATGAAAAATAAAGTGTGGTGTGTTTGGTTGCCGGAAAAATAAGGTGGTGGTAGAAGGTTTCAAAGGTGACCGGAAATAAAAGACTGAAGAGATGAATGAATACAGATATGGGGTGTTTGATTTGGTTTTATTAATCACAATAATAATAAAATTAAAAATAATAATAATAATAATAACAAGTGTATTTTTGTCCTTTAAGCGTATCAAACATGTATTTTAACAGTCAACTCACAGAATTTTTGGTCAAGGGACCAAACCCGATACAGGTCAAAACCATAGGGAGAAGATCCAGGGAAAAAAGGTTTAGAGACTAAATCCGTTAAACCCGACAGACCACAAGGACCATTTATGCAATTAACTCTTTTTAAGTATAACACAACCCGGGTTGAACCGTGAATCGGAATATAGTTTTGGCTGAAAAACCCAGTTGAATCGCCGGTTGAACCATGACCCGGTGGCTTAACCGTGTCAATTAACGTTATGTAATTTGCTTCCTAATGTTAGTTTTTTGAATAAAATTTTAGTTTTTTAAATGCATGTAGTAAAAAAATATTGTATTACTAGTATTTGTTTAAGAGAAATGATAGAGAGACCTAAGTACGCCCTTAATTTCATGCATAAAAATGCCTGGCAACATCTTATTAGTTGCAGCTAAGGGGCTCACTTTTCACAAACTAATAAAACACTGACACACATGTTTAGGCATTAAATTATTTACATATTTAGTCCTCCCAATCATTTCTCTTTGTTTAATTTGTTCATTACTACCTGAAAAAATAATTTTTATCAAACACAATTGTTTGAATGAAATGGTACTCTTTTCCATTTGTTTCCTTGTATTACGGTTTGAAACCATTTATACAGCCGATCATTTATACTATTGATTATGTCGTTGGCGTAATGGTGTTTCCAACTGGGTGTGAAGTATCACAACCACGTGTGATGGATTATGACAGAAACGATCACCACATGTGAAGAAATAGAAAAATGCAGAGAAATTGGTGATTATTTACCATTTACTTATACCCACTTAAAAACGTACATATCCTACTTGAACACACGCATAATATCCTTTTTTAGGTGCTTCATAAGCAAACAAACACTCAATATAACAAGTATCACACGTAGTCATCAACCAATACTGCATCCAATCTTGCAACTAGTCTAAATGTTACAAAAGCATTTGAATTATGTAGGATTGACTAATGTTATCCGATTGTCGGTGTAATAGTATTGGTGTGGTGAAAAAGTCATTACCAAATTAGCACAATGCTGAAATTAACATTGAGATTTTTAAATATGAGTGATGCCAGCATAACTTGAAATGTAGCTCACTGTATTAGAAGATTAATGAAACATGAGTTTTGTTCAATTCTTGATGAAGTTTTCATACAAGAGCCTCTGTAATGCATGTATTGGAGATTCCTGATCACAGGTGGTATAAGATTTAATCCTCACATATTGGGAGTGACGAGGGAGGAAAAGGGAAAAGGAATACCCTAGTTAGGCCGTGCTAGCTGGGTATCTAAGGCTACCTGTAATAAGAGACATAGGGGTCTCGGAGGGGTGTGCAATATGTGCTATCGCACAGGGCCTCTACTTAAAAGCTGCCACATTTTTATTAGTTTTGCATATAAATACATATAATATTAAACATGTATGAGCCATATAATTCAACTTTTTATGCAACTTCTTTTTAGTTTAAGAATGTAATAAGGTGGTCTCTTTGTTATTTGTAACACCCCCAAAATATGTCGCAACGAAAAGGTAATTGGGAGCGTTACTTCATAATACAAAAGCACAAGATACAAGAGAATGACCTCTATATGAGTCGTTTAAAAGATATCCTCGTTGATACAATTAAAATAAATAAGTTTTTGACAAGTAGTCTCGTGAGTTTGCATCACAAGATTTCATAGTTTCTAATACAACGAGGACGATTTAATAAGAGAAAATCCATGAAAAATAGTCTTTAATGTTAGAAATACGGAAAAGACTCGGTTACTACCAATATATCGTTAGGTAGCTCGTAGTATAATATTTGGAACTTAGCCAAGCTAACCAGGTCAACATAAGAATACCACTTATGTTGACCATCCAATGTAAGGGTATAAATACCCCTATCCACTCCATTGAGAGGGCTGGTTGTTTCATTTTTCTCATAATACATTTCCTTCTCTCTCTCTAAGTGTTACAACCTTCATTTCTCTCTCTAGTTTTTCTTATGTTCATTTGTTAAGTGATTTGATACTTCTGTAATCGGTATCAGTCGCCAAGGGGTGATATTGAGTTTATGTGCGTTTTCATCTTGTTTTTTATCGTTGTTTTGGTCCTTTTGGTCTCGTGGTTTTTCAAAAATCATACCCGGATTTTTGTGTTTAAAAGTGTTAAAGTTTATGTTTTTAAGCAAGATCTAGGCCTAAGATAAATAGTTGTACAAGAAAAATCAAGGTAAAACATCAAAAAGGGTGTGTTTTTGGTTATTTTTGTCAAAAAGTACGTTTTTTGAAGCTTGCGGTTTATGTTATATGAAGGTTGCAATTTATCTTTGCTAGCGAAACATGTATGCGAAACATGTTTCATGCGAAATATGACAGGTTAATTTCATGCAATTTATGTCAATTATAGGAAACAAAACTCTGCTTAATTTTTTTTAGGTTATGCGAAATATATTTGGGAATATGTATGCAATTTATGTAATGTGTGCGAAACAGGTTGTGTAATAAACCGTGAGAAATACGTAATTATGCAAAACGAAACTCTACCCAATTTTCGTAAACCAAGCGAAACATTACAGTGACATAATCCTTGAGAAACATTACAGTGACATAATACTTGAGAAACATTACATTAACATAATCCTTGAGAAACATTACAGTTTTATAAACCTTGAGAAATATTACATTACTCCAAAAATATTTTATTTTCTACGGGTTGTCTTACTTTGTAAAATCCCGTGAAATGCTTGGATTTCTCAGTTTTAGTAAAGATTTGTAAAATCCCGTGAAATATCAATCTTAATCACCGACAAAAACATCTCTTAACACAATCCTCCTTTATCACTGTTTGATCAATCTTTAATCATTTCACTTTTCAATTAAAACAAAATGACTACTTTAATAGAACACATGATTGTTGCTGGAGCTGAGAACCGCCCTCCAATACTTGAGAAATCAATGTACGATTCATGGACGAGTCGTATATGACTATTCATCAAAGGAAAGAAAAATGATAGGATGATGCTTGATTCAATCGATGAAGGTCCGCTAGTCTATCCAACGATAGTAGGAGAAGATGGGCAGACTAGACCTAAGAAATACTCTGAACTCACTGAAGAACAACAACTTCAAGATGACTGTGATGTTCAAGCAACTAATATCATTCTTCATGATCTTCCACCCGATGTGTATTTACTTGTCAACCATCAAGAGGCGGCTAAGGATATTTGGGATAGAGTCAAGCTACTAATGAAGGGCACTGAATTATCATATCAAGAACGTGAATGTAAATTGTACAAATTGTTTGATAAGTTTGCTTCTGTTCAGGGTGAAACATCGTATGAGTATTATTGGGGATTCTCTTAGTTGATCAATGACATGCATACTATTAGGATGACAATGCATCAAGTTTAAGTCAATACCAAGTTTTTGAATGCTCTTCCACCAGAATGGAGCAAGTTTGTCACTGATGTGAAGTTAGCAAAGAGTTTGTATACCACTGATGACATCAAATAACGTTACATTTTACCGTTATTTATCCCAAGCATTTTACCCGCTTTTTATATAATTATTGCAAGATTTGGTACTTAATTGCTTAAAGTTTGTTATTGCAGTAATTATGGAGTACATTATAAAAACAAGCTAAAAGGCGCATATTTTGGAGCTTAAACAATGACATTTGAAGAAAATGCGTACGTTTGATTCCCAATTTGGCGTATCACTCTGCTACTATACGCCGTATCCAGCTGGTCATCAGTCAAAGATCTGCAGTTAATTTGATTGATGGAAATTAATATAAATTGATTCAAACATAGCGCGCACTCCAAGGAAATTACCCCTATACACCGTATAGACCTCATTCTATACGGCGCATCCAGTCTTTTTCAGACACTATAAATAGAAGACTCAAAAACGAGTTTTTAGTGTGCAAAATTACATTCTCTATACCATATACACTAAATTCGATTTTCTCAAGAGAAGAAGAGCAACCAAGGTCAAGCATCAACCATAATTCTATAGAAGACACAGTGTAATCTTTATTCTCTTAATCATTCGATTTTCATTGTTTGATACTTTGATTACGCTTGTATAATTACAATGGTTGTGGGCTAATACCCTCAGGTGTTAGCCATGTTAATGAAGATTATAATGTTTGATTTGTTTTAATTCGGCTTGCTTAATTTATCGTTGTTTGTTTAATTATGTTTATCACCTCATACTTGTCTATGTGCTTGAATATGCGACCTATCATTCAACTGTGCCTAGTGAGACTTAACACGTAATCTAGATACTGGGATAGCTCTCCATATCATGTTTTATATATCTGGACCAATAGGATCACAAATAAAGCCATGTTCTTGCTTTTTGATTATGAGCTTAGTTAGACCAGCAGGTGACCCGTTTATGTTTCAACGAGTATGTTCTTAATTAATTGGTAATGATTTGGGTGGTGAACTACCAGTATATAAAATACCGTCAAGCAATAAGTAGGTAAAGTCCTGATGGGCTAGAGTATTAACAGGATCACCACTACTTTAATTCCCTAAGATAGATTATAATTAAACTAAAGGATGCTTTATGCGGATACGTTAATCGTGACAGGATTGTTCATATCTAGGTCTTAGGATGAAGTCCCGCCTAAGTCTTAAGAATGATATGCCGCCTCGAGATAAGCAGTCATTGCACTAAACAAACAAATCAGCATTTAATCGGATTTAATATGGCTAATACAGTTTTCTATCATTTGGCTTGTACCGCTCTTTTATCTTGTGATTATTTCCTTTTGTGCTTATTGTGTTTAGAATTAATTTTTATCATCACTAAACCTGTGCCAGTCTCTCAGGCTGAAAACCCCCCTTTATCACTAGTAAATATGTATAGCATAGGTTTAACCTGTAATTAGACTAATTAGATTAATTAAAATAATGATAGAATATAAGGTTAACATTCTCACTCTTAGTGTTCGACACCCTACTTATCGCGAAGCTACATCTTGATCGGGTACACTGCCTATTAAAGTGTTGTTTTAGATAAGTCGGCTAAATATAAATTTAAAACCTGGTAATCATAAACAACCCTACCTACGACGACACATCAACCACCAACTATGATCAGTTGTATGCATACTTGAGTCAACATGAACGCCATGCTAATGAAGCTCGTATCATGCATGAAAGATATCCAGATCCTCTTACATTGGTAGCCAATTCTCAAACTCTATACAATCCCTCTCAGTATCCACAACATTCAGTTCCTTTAATGCATCCATCCCCTCAATAATTCACATCAGTTTATGCAGCACTTATTCATCATCAACACCATCACACTCCAGTCAATCCACTACCACAATCAACTTCTCCATAACCATACATATCTCCGTCAGTGGCACAACAATCTCAAGCTGAATTTCTCTAAATAGACTATGGTCTCGCTATTCCTACATTTCAGCAAGGAGAGGATCCGATTGACTGCATTAATAAAGAAATGGCATTCTTGTTTGTTGTGGCATCAAGGTTTCCATCCTCCTCAACTAAGAATGTCTTTTAATCTAAAAAATCAAGCAACCATTCAAGATGGTAGAGTCACAGTTCAACAAGTACAAGGAAGACAAACTTAGAGTTTTGCTGGCACTGAAAATAGAGGAATTGCTACAAATTTAAGGGGAAATAATGCAGCGGGTCAAGCAAGGGTTGTGGAGTGTTATAACTGTCAGGGGGAAGGGCACATGGCGAAACAGTTCACTCAGCCAAAGAGGCCAAGAAATTCTGCATGGTTTAAGGAGAAGATGCTGTTAGTCAAAGCACAAGAAGCTGGTCAGATATTGGATGAAGAGCAACTTGCATTCACAGCAGACCCTAGAATAGTAGAAGCTCAAGTTGCTCAGCAGACAATCCCTTAGAATTCAGCCTTCTAGACTGAAGATTTGGATGCATATGACTCGGATTGTGATGATATATCCTTGGCTAAAGCGGTTCTGATGGCAAATCTTTCAAGTTGTGATTCAGATGTCCTCTCTGAGGTACCATACTCTGATACTTACCCAAATGATATGATTAATTAGGATGTGCAAGAGATGCCGTATTATGAACAAACACATATTGTTGATTTTCCAGATAACGAGATAACTAGTGATAGCTATATCATTCCTTACTCTCAATATCTGCAAGAATCACAAGATGCGGGTATTCAGGATACTAATTCTTATGCACCAAATGATTTATTGGCTATATCTATGGTTGAACAAATGGCTAATCATGTAGCTAATTTAGATAAGGAAAATCAGACAAATAAAATGGTTAATGAATCCTTAACCGCTGAGAGATACCAAGAACGTGTCACCATTTTTAAACAAAGACTTAATGTAGATTTGAACAAATGTGAAAAATTAATAGATTCTCAAATGAATGACCTAATTCATAATAGAAATGCAAAGTTTGCGGCTTTTCAGTAGGAGAGCGATACACTTAATCAAACTCTTTCTAACCATGTCAAAGAAAAAGAATCTTCATCAACAACATTAATTGTTTTCAAAACAGAATCTAAAGAAAAAGAATCTAAATACATTGACAAGGAAATTGTTTTAGAAAAACAAAATAAAGAACTGGAAAACATTCTTTGTAAGTTGTATCGATCTACGCAAGCAATGCATATGCTAACGAAACCACAAGTTTTTTGCGATGACACTCATAAACAAGCTCTTGGTTATCAAAATCCATTCCATCTTAAAAAAGCTCAATGGATTAAACCAACATTATATGATGTGTTATTGCTAAGAAACATGATGTGATTTCTGTGATTGATGATGAAGAGACATTGATTTTAGAAGAATATGGAAGAGTGCTTTAAAGCATTGACAGACAAACTTGATTGGAACAATCCGGTAGGAGATCATTGCCCTTTTGACTTGGCCAAGCCTCTTCCTTTAAAAGTTTGTCCAGGCCATCTAACCGTTGCTGCCTAATACTTCTTCAACAACGATTTAGAATTTCTGAAATCATCAGATCTGGTAAAGAAGTACACAACGTCTATCACGAAGACTAAAGTAGCTTGATATGAGATAGTAGGAATTGAAGACATAGTCCCTACGCTTTGGAGTGCTACCAAAGTGGGGTATGACAAAGATGCGTTAAAGGGGATCAAGCACTGGGGTGACAAGCGTAAGATTTGGTATAGATCTTAGATAAACAAATTTTCCAAGCATATTGTCTACTCTACCTAGAAGATTCTAAGTGTGGTTAGTGTGAAAGTGAAGAGATTTCATGGTTATGGTCGCCTAGATGAGATTGTGGTGAGAAGAGCTGATCAATAGATGTACAAGTTTAAAGAATGTGACTTTGTTGATCTACACTAATGACATTGAAGACATGCTTCTTCTTGCTATTTAACACAAGTTATTCCAACTCGATGGCAGTGACATTGTTAACTTTATTGTGGCCCTTTGTATGTTCACAAAAAGTCTTATCATCAAAAGACATGTCGAGGATCTTCAACTTGGTGTAGAGAGTTTCCAAAAGAAATTTAATATCACCGAACCTCAGAAGACCTTTCTTGGAATCGAATTCAAAGAAGTTTACACTCCATCATACAAACCATAAGGGGTAATCTATGAGACTTGAACAAACAGAAAAGAGTGATGCAGGCTGATGAGCTATACAAGTTCTCGTATAGGACACTCAAGACTGTTTGTGATGAGCTTCATCACAGAATACTCAATTTTCGCTTAGGATTCAACAAAGAGATGCCTAGGAGAAAGTGGTCTACAATAGACAGAAAGAGATCGGAGCTAATGGTCGATATCATTGACAAGCAGATGCGAGAAAGACGGATCCTTAGGAATTTGGAAAGATTGGTTGGTGCTCGGGAACTCGAGATGGACTACAGACCGATGACACGTACTGAATGATCGTTAGGTCCTATCTCAAATCTTATCTTGTAGATAATATACATATGTAGTATAGACTTATAAAATTAGGCAAGTATACATAGTGGCTGAGTACGAATTTTCTAGATTTTTTTAATAAATTCAAAATCTTTCAAATTAACATACTCAACAATATATATAATACCCTTATAAATTTAGGGGGAGCATTAAAATGTTCCTAATATGGATTGCTAATAATTGGAACATTTCTCTCCCAAACAGTTTTCAAACATATTTGAATCAATTGACATCCAAAATCAAGAGATTTGACATTTTTGATAAGGGGAGAAAATGTGATTAAAATATATAACTAAAGATGTGATCTTAAGAACTCAAGTGCGAGCTTCACCCTTTATGTGCTAAACATTTTCTAATATCGATGCACGTGTTGAGGAGGAGTATTTTTGAAAAGTAAAACCATCGAGGTACTAAATGTTTTGATTTATATCAGAAAGTACCTTGATCGATGTTTTCAAATGGTTTTAAGGATGAGAACAATACCAAAAGACCGACCATGTTTGTAATTAGTTGGAGTTATAAGGTGGTAGCACTTACCTCCCGCTTCATCGGTACGTGAGGATGCATATTCAACAAAGGCTTGTTCGGGATTTTTCATGCAATACTGAGTGTCGTGGGGACTACTGCATATCTCACATGAGTAAGTGAACTTGTTCACTTGGATAGGTTGCATAGGAGCGATGTGAGCTTCTATCAGGCGTTGAACTTGATTTTTGAGCTCGATAAGGCGGCGCTCGGATGTACTCGGCACATCTTGAGGCAAAGAGATTGCCTTGACCGGCTTAGCAAAATCCCCTAAGTCATTCCAACTTTCGTTGTCATAGAGGGAAATGTCCTCTAATAATGCCCAGGGTTCTTCGGTGTTTCGGTCATGAAGCTTACCACCGGCTGATTGATCGATGGTTTGTCTTGTGATGGGATTGACATGGTCATTAAAAAATTTGGACTTGGAGCCAAAGGTCGATGCCATGATGAGGGACGTTTTGGAGTAAGTCCTTGAAATGAGTCCATGCTTCAGAGAGAGATTCTTCTTGATGTTGTTAGAACATAAAGATATCGTTGCGAAGTTTTACGGTCCTTCCCGGTAGAAAGAATTGAGCAAGGAAATGAGTAGTGAGATCCTCTTATGTGGTGATGGATCCTACTGGAAGACGTTTAAGCTAACCACTAAATGGATCACGAAGGGAAAATTGAAACAAACACAGGAGTGTTCTTTCCCTATTTGCACTGTCAAGGTCAAGTGAGTCTATAAGTTTTAAGAAATCCTTGAGGTGTTGGTTTGGATCCTCGGACCAAAGTCCATGGAATGAGCATCCGTTTTGCACCAACCGAATGGTGTCGGATCAAAGAGGTACTACGTTGTTCCCTACAGGGAGCTTAATTGTATTCGTGTAGCCCTCGTGGCTAGGTTTGGAGTAATATCTAAAAGTACTAATAGGATTTTTTGTCTCCCATGGACGTTGACGAAAATGGATTATGAAAAAAATAACATAAAGAAAAGATAGACTACAAGAAAGCTAATATACGGAAATAAAAATCTCACTTGAAAGGATTCAAGCGAGTAGAACTAAGCTAAACTAAGTTCAAAACCTAACTATTTCCCCGATAGCGGTGCCAAAAACTTGATGTGTGGGGTCGTAAGACTTCAGCGCAAAGTTTTACAACTCCCTAGGCAGTGTACCTAATCATTGCAGTGTAGTATAGGCAAGCCTCAGGGGTTGTTATCATTCTCTAGGGGAATAGGTTGGGAAGGCTCGAACAAGGCTTAACCGAGATCTACGGGATTGAAAGGAGATTATTTTTGTATTTTTATATTTTATAGAAAGCAGTAAATGGATGGTTTGATAGGTTGGTTTGATTAACTAATAATTAAACTAAATATAATCTAAACTACTGGTGATAACTTTATGATAAAATAATGTATTTACTTAATCATGCATTACTTATTAGATTGCTTCTCCTAATCCTGTCGCCTTGTCACACTTGTGATGATCTGTGTAAGTATTTCCTAAGTCATAAACGAATTACACGAACCCGTCGTCTATTTAATATTCCGTTAAGGCAACGTACAAGTCAGGTAGTATGAAGACTATTACAAGGCCCCTAAGAGTATATTAAATGCGATTGAAATATCTTAAGGGGGTTCAACCATATAAGGGGTAAGGTAGTATGAAGACTGTTGCCGATGGTATCCTTTCTTCACACCCGCGTTTCCCTAGACGTCTATGCCAATTTAATATCTTATGGCTAGTTTTCTAAAGCCTAACGCGCACATTCATCACAAGAAGCAATAGTAAAAGGATCTATAATCCAACTTTCATGCAATCATAAGCAAATACAGAGGAGGGTTTAGCCTAACATGTTAAAGATAAAGCAAGAACACAAATCAATCAAACAACACATAGACATATTGAATCATTAAGGATAAATAATCTTACTTGATTAAAACATGGATTAAAGTCAGTTACATTAGGGTTTTGAGGCCTTAAAGTCG
The DNA here is from genome assembly GCA_026074375.1 of Tanacetum coccineum. Classification (NCBI taxonomy): domain Eukaryota; kingdom Viridiplantae; phylum Streptophyta; class Magnoliopsida; order Asterales; family Asteraceae; genus Tanacetum; species Tanacetum coccineum. The sequence continues at coordinate 19,298 of BQNB010111981.1, forward strand.
GCCTAAAAGATGACACAATACTTAGGGTTCGACTTCCAAAAGTTATACAAAGTTATACTCTTAAAACCCTAATTTCGGTTTAGTATATATAGAGAAATCGTCGCGACGGCGTCCAGTTATGGTCGCGACGCCGTCACTGAGTAGAATCTTCTAGGTCTGATGTAAGTCGGTTACGTCCTGACGTCGTCATCAATATCCTGACGCAGTCACTAGATAGATCACGACGGTGTCGCTTTATGCTTGCGACGCCGTCTGTAAGAATTCGTATTTTTAGGTAAATAAATTTATTATAACTTATACTTATTTTTACCGTTAAGTAAAAAAATTATTTTTTACTTTTACCCGATTCGGAAATTTCATGTTCCTAGTCAACTTGGAGCCGTGCTTGGAATATTTATCCGTTTTAGCATTTGAGAAATCGATAAATCCCATATTTTAGCATTGGAAGTTCATTTGATTTTATTTTAGTGTTTCCTGACTTTTTCGCGTTCTTGCCGAAACCGAGTCAAATTGGTTTTTTTAATAAATCATTAGACCTTAAATAAATGTTAGTTATTAAAAGGTTTTATAAGGAGCAAGTAAAAAATACATAAAACAAAGCACCCCTTTCCCTTTTTATTTGTTCCTACTAAACCCAAAAATAAACACACCCTTATATTTTATTTCTTCCCACAAAACATAAAACCAAACACCTTTTTATCCTTTTTGTGTACTCCTACAATAAGCCAAACCAAACACCCACCCTATTATTTTTTTATTTACTCCCTTTTTATTTAAAACACACACACAGAGACATAAATTTCTATAATAAAAACTGGGCTATTCCTTTTCCTCCTCTCCCCTATGTTCGATCGGCACCAACAACATAACCACAATCACCATTGCTAAAATCCCAATACACCACTTTCAATCACTTCCAAAACACTTATAAACTAATCCTCATCATTCCTTAACAAAAGAAACCACCATGCATAAGTTTTCTTTCAAGTTCTTGATTTTCAAGATTTTTGATTTTGAAGGGTTTTGATCTAATTAAGTGCAATTGGTATATCAAGGAGTTGATTTTAAATGTGTAATCGAGATTTGGAGTAACAAAAATTAAGTTTTGGGTCATATATTTGGTGTTGTGGTGTTCGGCCTAGATCAAATCCAAAGGGGTTTGATTGTGTTGATTTTCCTTTGCATTGTAATAAGTTTGTAAGTGTTTTTACTTCTCTTTTACATTGATTCAATTATATATTGAATGCATGTGTTTGATCTTATATCAAGAATCCATGAATGATATTGCATGTTGATAATTTGAAGTGTTATTAGACGGAGATAGGTTAGAATAGGCATGTGTTGAAGTTTTGATGAAGTGAAATTGGTGTTTGGTAGAGTTTCGGGTTAGACGAATTAATGCAGAAAATCGAACAGCCATATTCAGGTATCATAAATATTTTTAATCTGACTTTGGACTTTAGATTATGATAGGTTTCATTCTTGCGGTCGTTTCGATAAAAAATTCGGCTTCTAACTCTTAAAAACGAGCGTTTAGCGGTCATTTTAAGTTGAGAAAACTTATAAGAGCTCCAATCAGCTCATGAACAAAAGTTAATTTTCTGCAAATTTTTGTAAGGGCATTTTTGTCATTTTCTGTCGAGTTTTGGGTCTCGGGTAAAACTAAAAAGTTGTTTAAAAAACCGTTTTAACTTTTCACACCGTTTTAACTTTTCACCAGGATATCTAAGTCCAAAAACACATGTTAACGGGTCAAAAAGCTTAGGATTAAACACTACATTATTTTAAGAAATATTGATTTTTTGCAGAAACTTGCAGGGGTATTTTGGTCATTTTCTGTTGTGTTTCGGGTCTCGGCTAAAACTAAAAAGTTGTTCAAAACGTCGTTTTACATCAAATTGCTTTCGATTCCGAGTGGCAAAATATGATTTAGCGGGTCGTTTTGGACGGGTCAGATTTAAGGAAATATATTTAATAAAAAGTCAAACTTTGCGAAATTCTTTTAAGGGTCAATTAACGTTATGAAGAATAGTTAGGCGTAAAATATATTAACTAAAAATTACAACTAATAAGTTAGCCTTTTCAGTTTCGTTCGCATCTAGATGTCTTAATCTTTATAATGGGTCAAAATGAGTAATTTTCATTAAAATTACATATTAATCGGAATGGGTTAAAATAGAGTTAAACTTAAGGCAAAACATTTAAGTGGGGATAGATAAGTAAGTTTGGCGCACTCATGGATTATACGATATAAGATTTCATTTATGTCGGAATATATATATTTTACATACTTATGCATTTTATGCATTTTTCCTATACATATATTCTTATACGCACACCATTATTATAGGTCGCGGGTGAGACGTTGTCGGCGTTCTTTCTATGTTGAATTTCTCGTTCGATATTTCATTGCTTCTCGGTGAGTTCATAGCCCCACCTTTTCTCTTTTAATGGTTTTCATAAACTATTTTCGGGGTGAGAATACATGCTCGTCTTACCAAGTAAACTTATTGATTTCTACTACATAAGCGTTACATGACTATCTTTACTAAAGCTTTTACTTGCTTACTACATGAATTCTAAAAACATGTGCATTACATGGCTGTTTTCTTATGAATTGATTTAAAGCTTGATTTGCTTACTACATGATTTGAGATCATTGAATACTTATATATGAAACCGTGAGTTTTGAACACATTATTTGTTTTAAATAGGACACAAGTGTTTTTTAATTTTATGTTAGCTAGACTATTGCCTGAATATTATTGCTTAAGTTACCACACTGCCATCAAAGTCACCTGTCAATCATGAACCGTTAGTTATTTGTGTAAGCGTGAATGTTGTGGATAGATCTATCGGGACTGATGATATGTGTTTAAATACACATACCATTTTCTATATTAAGCGGACCTAAATGACTAAAAACATACCAAAAATACATTG
>BQNB010111982.1:0-22240 GCA_026074375.1 Tanacetum coccineum
AGGGACGATCCTTGCACTTTCGTAACGTTTGGGATGAAACATGCAATTTGGCCAAACTTTAAGGACGATTTATGCAATTTAGTCATCTAATTATTACTGTAATAAGTATAGCACAAATAAATTCTGTTTTTATATTACTATATTTTTTAATGATATCATAATGAAAACACATTCACATTTCTCAAATCAATTAAACTTATAGTCATTGTAATTCCGAGCAATAAACCAAACGGCCCCTAAATATGTTTAGTATATGATTCCAAGTGAATTTCATACTATATAAATACATATACCACATATTTTGTAAATCAAATAAGTCTCGCCCCAACGATAAATGCTCAGTCAAATAATGTGAATTTGTCGGCCAAAAGATTAGAAATCATTATTACACAAAAAAATGCTCACTCAAATAAAATATATGTGTCGGCTACAAATCAGTCCCGTCGCAACGCTCATGCACGTTCCCACTCGTTTATACTACTTATAAAGAACGTATTTTTTTTTTTAGAACTTGAACCTCGAAATTTAAATTAATTTAGTTTACCTAAATTACCTCTAAATAACACCCTTAATCCATCTGCAACTTGCTCAATTATAAACCTGACAACTTTTCAAAAACACACACTCTATTAATTTTAAAAAAACACGCATTTTGTTCAAGAGTCGAACCTAAATCAAGATTTCGCAATTATAATTATTTTTCGCTATACACCGTTGCTTTGCACGGATTTTTGCCTAGTAAATTAAGAGTTTGCAAATTTGAACTTTTAGTTCGTGTAAGAACTTGTTTATAATCATTTTCGTCCTTGAAAGTCATTTTCTAAAACACACGTATTATTAGGGGATAAATAGGCCCAAATCCGATTTGTGGGCTTTGGATCCACTATGGTTTACTTTACTTTGTAATAAACAAGCGTGATTGCTCGCGCGATGCTGCGGGGATTATTTTTATTTATTTTTTTTGGTTTATTTTTTCGGTCTCATGTTTAATACTTTGTTTTTTTTCTTATATGGGTTTATTTGTTGGGCCTCATGTTTAAAGGTTTGTTTTTTTTTTGGCTATTTGGGGTTTTTTTTTTTAATATAATTTTATGAGATTTGGGTAAATATGTGTTAAGCATGATACGCGCGGCATTAATTGATGCGAGGCGTTAAGTTTTTTTTATTTATTTATTTTGTGCGGGTTTATTTTTCCGGTCTCATGTTTAATAGTTTGTTTTTTATATGGGCTTATGTGTTAGGCGTCATGTCGCGGATATTTTTTGATCTGAATAAATAAGTACTTTTATAATTTTGTTTCATATTTTGTGCCGAGCAATTTTTTTTTTAAGTTAGCAAGTTAAAGAAAAAGAAAAACCAAAAAAAAAATTGTCAAATGGGCCGACCCAAAATGGGAGCCCAATGGGCCGGTTACTGTAGCAACAACGTCAAAACGACGTAGTTTTAACTCATTCTGCGGGTTGTTAATTTTTTTCGCATAGTTGCGAGCCATTATTATTTTTTATTTTTTTTATTTTGTGTGGTTTTATTTTTTCAGCCTCATGTTTAATAGTTTGTTTTTTTTTCTTATATGGGCTTATGTGTGGGGCTCATGTTTAAAGGTTTTTTTTTTGCTATACGGGGTTTTTTTTAATATAATTTTATGGGAACATGGCGTTTTTTTATTGTATTCTGTGTGGGTTTATTTTTTCGGTCTCATATTTAATAGTGCGGGTTAATTTTTGCGTTAAAATTTTATTTTTATTCTTTTCTATTTTTTACTTGTGCTGGTTTATTTTTTCGGTCTCATGTTTAATATTTTGTTTTTTTTATATGGGCTTATGTGTTGGGCCTCACGTCGCGAGTATTTTTTTATCTGAATAAGTCAATATTTTTGTAGTTTTTTTTTCTATTTTATGCCGAGCGGTTTTTTTTACATTGCCTACAAAAAAAAAAAAAAACCAAATGGGCCGGCCCAAAATGGGAGCCCATTGGGCCGGGCACTGTAGCACGCTGCCAAAAACGGCAGCGTTTTATCCTTCACATAGTATAAAATAAAAAAAAAAAAAAGCCAAATGGGCCGGCCCAAAATGGGAGCCCATTGGGCCGGGCACTGTAGCACGCTGCCAAAAACGGCAGCGTTTTATCCTTCACATAGTATATATATATAATATATAATTTTGTAGATATCCTTATTAGACTTCAGTTTGTTTTGTTTTGGACGAAAAATTATAAAAGTTATGGACTAAACTTAATACGAGTAAGGTAACAAAATGCAAGAAACATGAAGAAGGAGATCCGTCGAGTACCAAAAAGAAGAGATAAGAAGACCACCATAAGCAATACACACCACCCAACCAAATACAACCAATCCCCTAATACGATGAGATACACAACTTGAATTTGATTCAACCAACTCCAAATCAATCTAATAGAACATAACAAACACAGTTGGCGATCACTTGTGAAAAAAAAAATCTTGATTTCAATATCACACTATGTGAATTTGTAATACAAACAAATCATTACCACAGGGCCTTAGCGGTAAATCATTTGATGTTTTCATAAAAGTTATAGGTTCAAAACTTATTAGATACATTATTAAGTCGACCACGCAAACGGTAACGATGAAAATCCGGTTATCTTGTGTACATCAATGCATACAAAGACAATATATCCTTTATACTTCAAGTTGAGAACAAATGGTTTAGACCGTATGTAATGGTCAGTCGACAAGTTGGTCGGTCACTTTGGCCTACCGTCGACCACCATTACACACCCTCTTAAGGGATGCGTTGGAGATGAACAAAAGGGACGAATCGGTCGCGTATGCAATCGAGTTGAAAGGCGAAATGAACGAATGTTTGTGTATGTAGATGTTTATTAATTGATTTTTTTGAGTGATGTCCTGAGTCTCTTTATTACACTAAATTAGTCATAATATGTCAGTAGTTTCCTCAGCAAAACCTTGGCACACGTCAATATTTACCCAAAAAACTCACAAAAACGTTAGCAAATGTTCATCACTTTTATGAACTACAGTAACAAATATTTTTCATGTTTATTTGCGAAAAGAATTTGACCTTTATCAAATTTGACAATTTACAAAGCTCGAGTGCACGTTGACTCAGATATTTTCTCGATGAACATCACGTGTTCCTGCCACGTGAATCTTATGAGTCAGCTAAAGTTAATAGCGCGTGTACCACACTACAAATGTTATTGGTTCGTGGCATACACGCGTATCCCAAATAACGTCAGATCTGTACGACCAAAATTTATAATATCTCCATGCAGCTGTGGTACCAAAAGAGGCTAGGCAAAAATGAGCCCACGTAGCAACGCGTGTTCGATTTTTATTTTCATTCGCTTTGAAGGTGCGTGGTTAACACTCTCACATTATTTTATCAACTGTGGTATGAAAAGGTGTTCCAGGGGGTTAAAAAATGATTAAAACCTGCTAAAGTAAACTGATTGTTAACCTTTTCCTAATTAAATTACTTCAATATTAACGTGTTTCAATATTTACCATTTTTTAATTTTTTTTTTATACATTTTGATGACTTTTGGTTTAATTTTTTTTGAACAAGACTTTTGGTTAATTGAACATAGGCTTCTGTGTTTGGTTAATTGAGAATTTCTGATTTTTTTTTCAATTTACTAATTGAATTTACAGTTTTTTTTAATTGAGAATATATCTTATTGTTACGGTCTTACATCGGTTAAATATAAAATTGATCGGTGGTTTATAAAGTCTGCGTGTTCTTTCTTTTTACAAGCTCGCTTTTTAAGTGAGTTTTCACACTTAAACTTATAAACGGATACGACCCTAGTATGTGACATGTTCGTATGAATTGGTATCATAGCAAGCTCTAACTTTCGAGGTTTTAACAGTCAGAGTGGTGGCTTGGACCCGAAAAAAGAAAGGTGCCAACCGTGACCAACGAGCTCGGAGTGGTGGTCGGCTATGGAGTGGTGGCTTGGACACAAAGAGGAGTACCAACTGTGACCAACATAACCGTGACCAACGAGAACGTTGGTTCTTCAAAACGTGGGGTATTGTTACAATTCCACATCATCCAAGTATGGATTGGTCAATGGTTTATAAAGTATGGGTGTTCCTCCTCTTACAAGCTAGCTTTTTAAGCGAGTTATACACTTGAACTTATAAACCGCCTCCCCATACAAGCTAGCTTTTTAAGTGAGTTTTACACTCGAACTTATAAACTGATACGAGGCATAGGTTCGTATCACTTATCATGCAGTTTGTTAGAGCATTAGGTATTATAACATGCCATTTTTCTTTTCAGTGTCACTTCAGCGCCACCTCAGTAACACTCCTTCACTCATAACATCTCTTTCACATATCATTTAGGCTCCACCATACCAATTAAAACACAACACTCACACACAAAACCAAATGAGAAAAGGAAAAAAAATAAGAACTGACGTACGTCAATTAACTAGCGTTGCATATGGGCGGGGATGAAAGGTGTGATGTCATGACACAAGAGTGGCAACGCCATATATGTGTCCACATGAGATATGGTGTGCATAGGCGCCAGGGGCGGAGGGAGAGGGGTGGCTAGCGGGTGCTAGGCCCCTCCAATGAGCCCAACTATCTTTATATTATGAAGCCCAAATGCTAATATTCTAGTTTGTATTGTCAGCCACCCCCAAAGTCAATGACTAACATATGAAAATCCAAGTAATATCAAATACATTCTATCTTTTTATTACGTCTATAACTCTATGTTATAAATTAGTTATCAAATTGATTTTTTTCTAACTTTCATATTTGTTGTTGATGAGGTGTCATTTTATATATTTTTTCGAGGCATTTAACCCCCTAAATCATGTAAATATGCCCAGATTATGTGCTTAATTGTTTGTTTTTATGTTTTTAGCATTTGGGTGGCTTTTGGAGGAAATACACGTGACTTGGGCTCAATTAAAGAAGAAACGAACAAGACTACGACTCTACACCAAATTCCTTGAAGAATTGTGCACACAACGCCTGGGGACGGCGTCGCAATTCCTAGCGACGCCGTCATATCTTACAAGCGACAGCATCAAGACCCTCACGACGGTGTCAGAACGTAGCCGCCTCAAAAGAAACCCTAGAAGATTCGTCGAAGCGACGGCGTCAGAAACCTTGCGACGTCGTCGCGACTTCTTTTTCTATATATACCCACAGTTTTTAGGGTTTTTAAGTGTGTAACTTTTGGGATCCGAACCCTAGTTTTAGAAGACGAATTTGGCTGCTACTTAGGCCGTTTTTAGGGTGTCAAAACCCTCTTGTATATGTCATTAACTCATGTTCTAATCAAGTGAGATCCTTTATCTTTTATCATTCAATATGTCTATGTATTGTTTGATTGATTTATGTTCTTCACTTCCTTATAATATGTCCGGCTAGATCCATTAGTATTTACTTATGATTGCATGAAACTTATTATGTAGATCTTTATTATGTTGCTTCTTGTGATGGATGTGCGCGTTAGGCTTTATAAAACTAGCCATAAGATATTAAATTGGCATAGACGTCTAGGGAAACGCGAGTGTGTAGAAAGGATACCATCAATAACAGTCTTCATACTACCTTACCCCTAATATGGTTGATCCCTCTAAAGTGTTTTAAATGCATGTAATGTACTCTTAGGGGCCTTGTAATAGTCTTCATACTACCTTACTTGTGCGTTGCCTTAATGGAATATTACATAGACGGCGGGTTCGTGTAATTTGTTCATGACTTAGGAAATACTTACACAGATCATTACAAGGGTGACAAAGCAACATAATTTGAAGAAACATAATAAGGAGTAATGCATGATTAAGTAAATACGTTCGTTTACCATATAGTTATCACCAAAGTAGTTTAGATTTGTTTTATTATTATTAGTTTAATTAGTTAAAAACCAACCAACCTATCAAACTATGATATTTACCTGCTTTTATATAAAAATAAAAATACAAAAAAAATCTTCTCTTTACCCCTTAGACCTCTATTAGATTTTGTTTGAGCCTTTCCAACCCTCTTCCCTTAGAGAACGATAACAACCCCCGAGTCTTGCCTTACTACACTACAATGGTTAGGTGCTCTGCCTATGGAGTTGTAAAACTTCTTGTTGAAGTCTAACGACAACCGCATCAGTTGTTTTTTATCCGTTTAGTATAGATGATTACAAGTTACTATGTTCCCTATCAAAATAAGTAATTGTTCAATGTTTTGGTTTCTGATTTTTATCTTTTGTTGTTTAATCTTCTCATGCATATGTGTATTTTACTACAATTTATGTAGTTATACACTTATACCATAACTCAAAGAAAATCAAAGCAGATAAACAATTTACACCTTTTATATTTATGCTTAAAAAAATTTAACGGTAGAGAGGTCGGTGCAATTGATGTTATAGGCGGTCTTATCTATCATCATCTCAGCACATACCATATAATACTACTATAACATAAACACATTTCTCAAAAAAAAATATGTAACATACCACTAAAAAACCACACCCGCTCACAAAAAGAATATGAATTACGCCCGTTAATGGGCAGGTGATTGGACGGATACGCGGGGATGGCGTCGGGCCGGTGCAGTTTGGCGGCGCCATCAAGAAAAAAGAAAAGCCTTATGGCATGTTTGTTGGAATATGTGAGTTGGATCCGCATGTTATACGACAAGAAATACATGAGCCTATTGGGGGCACACACGTTAAGACACAAAGAGTACGTTTATTATATATATACTTCACGAAATATATATTTAAATGTTCGTTAGTTTCCATTATTAGTTTATAACTAATTTAACGGATATTTAAATGCAGGGGCGGAGCCAGGATTTTTAGTTAAAAGAGGTCGGTCGTGGTTAACGCGAAACGTTATAGTGATAAGGGGGGCCGAAGGTAAAAAACTAGTAGAAAAGCGACTTGTAATATAAGTAACTAATGAATGAAGTAGGTTGATTAGGGGTAGCTCAACACCCACTAGTCACCCTACTAGCTTCGCCCCTGTTTAAATATAAACCGAAGGGACTAAATCGAACAAAACCCAAACCTTGTGGGTGCCTAATGTTTAGCCAACCCATATGTGGTTTGTGAGGGGTGTTTGGGTCGGTTTAGGAGAGGATGAAAAGGAAAGAATTGTGGTTTCCTTGTTCACCAAGGAATAGGATTGAGTGCCTATATAAACACCCATATCCTAACTCACAATTCATACGATCAAAACCCCAAACCCTAATAAGAGATTCGGTTCACTCTTCTCTCCCAAAAACCTCAACCGAATATCCTTTTCTAAGGTTTTCAGTTTTCTTATTTTCTCTTGTTCGATTTCGGTAAAACCTTAAAAGGGTTTCTAGGTGCGATTTGATTCCCACAAGGTTCGAAGACGATATAAAGTCAACAAGGGTCTCGGTTTACTTGTTCTCCTGGCATGAACGATTTGAAACAACAAGGGTTTCGTTTTCTTGATTTTCGGTTCAACCGAAATTATTAAAACCTTATTCGGTTTATTGATTTTCGATTCAAGAATAACAAGAGTGTGTTTGTGATATTCGATTCAAGAAACAAGAGGTGTAACACTTGGTGTTTGAGACGTGAAGTAAAGACTAGCATCTTGACGTATTTGTTTGACGTGTTGTGTGAGCAACCGTAGAGGTGGTAACTTAATCACTAAGATTCAAGATCAAGATTCTCATTTATTGACTTTTGTCATTAAACATAACGGTTAGTTTTTCTTACCTTATTTGTGTGTTAATCTTTGATATCAAACTAGATCCATCCGTTGCGTACTCGTAGTAAATGGTTTACTAGTTGTTAAATCCCAACAGTGGCATCACGAGTCAACCTCGTTTGGTGTTATGGGTTACACACTTATAAAACACGCTAGATCCGCATAAGAAAGCTTTTATTTATTGTTTTAAGTGAAAATTATGGAAACAATATGCAATTTTTGCCATAAAGAATAAATAAAAACCAAGAATCTTGGTATTATTACTAGCTAATATAGATTGAAAAAGAATAGATTTATAATTAAAAATTAATTAAGTTTTGTTATTCTTTTCTTTTCCCTGGCCTTAAGACTCACGCAATCATGTTATATGATGGATGTGGCGATCTAGGTACTTGAGCAGAAAACTTAGTGAGAGTCTTTTGGTTCTCCTTGGGGAAGACTCTTTTGAGACCTCGGGGCATTATGTGATTTACTGCTTTCTATATAGAGTTTGTCTTCACCTCATCCTCTTTTTATGTCTGTTTATTTGCTTATATGTGATATTCCATGAGACTAGTTAATATATGCAAAAGACTTTTTGAAACTCTTAAACGGACTAATACTTAAAGAGAAACTTGTTTAATTTAAACTGACGATTCTTGAGAGTTTATGTGTCATATGGGTGTGGTTATCTATAATGTTGCGCTTAGAAACGTGACTTCCCACGACGAACTTACTCGAATCTTGGTTTAAATCTGTCTGTTAAATTACACACATAATTATTAACTCCTAGTGACATGCTATGTGTTATTTGTAAAACTTGTTTTTGGACAAATAAATACGGACATTGAACTATGAAACTTGTTTTCTTGAAAATTTAAAGTTTTTATGCTCTTATCAATGATGAATCACTACTGACCTTGGCTTTATTGATCATGGCTTTAGTGGAGATCCATGGTTAATTGACCTCTAATCTTTTTCCGCGCCACTACATGCTTCGGCATATGAGGCAATTATTAAAAGAACTTGTGTTTTCGAACACATGTAAGAGTACAATATATGGTTTGGTCAATTTTTAATGTTTTCTTGCGATATTAGCACATCTAACAACTAAGTTAACAAAAAAAATTCTTAACTTCTGTTACAAAGATGTTTTGCATGCTTCTTTGTACACGTTTTGACACATCTTTTTATAAACTTATGTGTATACCCCTATGTGAAATTTTAAGTCTATGCCAACCAAACTAAGAACACGTGCATTTGGTTTGACTTCTCTGGTCAGACCTCAGGGCCTTACCAACCCATGGCAAAAAAATTCATAGGTCAAATCTATGTTAATTTTTGCATGTTCTTTTTTGGTGGACTTAAATCGAGTATGCTTGGTCAGACCTTAGACCCGAGGCATAAGATGAGACAAAACATGTACATGGCATTACTATATGAGCTACTAACGTCATGTGTCTCATAAAACTAAGAGTTACATTAACAATGCAATTAACGCTCGCCGCTTACCTCTTGCCCTACTTGTTTACACGTTGGTTAGACCTTCTGTAATAAGTGAAGATCAAGTTGGATCTTAGTCTTATTAGTAATTAATTGGGTAGTTAATTCTTTTAAGAATTTAATTATCGAAAATACTAATTAATTGAACTTTTTCTGATTGTAGATGACTACCTTAGTCGTAAACAATTAGGTTTTCAGGGGTTTCTTTGAGAAACAGAAATTAACTTGACCGAACTTTATCGACTGGTACCGACAACTTCGTATTGTGCTATCAGTCGAGGATAAGTTAAACTATCTAGAGCATCCAATCCATGCTGCTCCTGTTCCAGCTCATGCTGGACAACAAGTTCCTCCTGAAGCTCTTGCAGCTCACGTTGCATGGGTCAAAGGACAAAAGGAAATTGCTGGTCTCATGCTTATGACCATGGAACCAGATATCCAACGAAATCTGGAAAACCTTGGTCCATATGACATGATTCAAGAGTTGAAAACTCTGTTTGCTCAACAAGCAGAGCAGGAACTTCTTTAAACCATGAGAGAGTTTCACGTATGCAAATAGGAAGAAGGACAGTCTGTAAGCTCATATGTTCTAAAGATGAAGAGCTATATAGACAATTTGGAGCGTCTAGGTCATCCCGTGTCACTAAACCTAGCAGTGAGCCTCATCTTGGTCTCTCTAAGAAAAGAATATGACAACTTTATGCAAAACTACAATATGCACGGCATGGGAAAGACGGTAAATAAGTTGCATGCCATGATTAAGCTACATGAGCAAACTCTACCAAAGAAAGATGCACCTGCACTTCATGTAATTAGAGCAGGCAGGGTCCAGAAGAAAAATAATAAAAACAAGAAACTGCAATTGGCTGCTAGGGGAAACAATCAAGGGAAAGGGAAGTCTAAGCTTGCTTATGCTCCTAAACCCAAGATTCCCCCTCCACCTAAGAAGGAAAATCATGTTAAGGACTCAGTATGTCACCAATGCGGTGATACAGGCCATTGGAAGCAGAACTGTCCCCAATATCTATCCGAGTTGCTAAAGAACAAGAAGCTATCTCAGGGAGCTAGTACTTCATGTATCTTTACGATAGAACTCTTTTATTTTCCTGGTATATCGTGGGTATATGACACGAGTTGTGGTACTCACATCTGTAATACTACTCAGGGACTCAGGGGAAGTAGGAAGCTGAATCCAAGAGCTTTGAGTCTGTACATGGGCAATGGTCAGCGTGCAGCCTTCGAAGCTATAGGATCTTATCATTTGTGTTTCCCTAGTAGATTATTTATAATTTTACACAATTGTCATTATGCTCCTTCTATTACTAGAGAAGTTATTTTAGTTTCTCGTTTGTATGACGATGGTTTTATTAACCGTTTTGATGATAATAATACAATTTCAGTTTCTAGGAATAATGTGGTTTATTTTAGTGCCGTTCCAAGGGATGACATCTAAGAAATTGATTTGTCTAATTCTAATACAAACGATAGTTCTATGTATGCTGTTAGCAATAAAAGAGCCAAGTTAAACTTGGACTCTTCTCTCTTGTGGCACTGTCATCTTGGACACATTAGCAAGAAACGTATTGAGAAGTTGCAACATGGTAGACTTCTTAACTCAACTAACTTTCAGTCTTTTGAAAAGTGCATTTCATGCATGTCTGAAAAGATGGCATGAAAACCTTATTCACATCAAGTGGAAAAGGCTAAAGATCTACTTGGACTAATACACACCGATGTATGTGGCCCATTTAGAATTGTGTCAAGACAAGGAGCTAGCTACTTCGTCACTTTCACTGACGACTTTAGTCGTTATGGTTATGTTTACTTGTTAAAGCATAAACATGAAGTGTTTGAAACTTTCAAAGTGTTTCAAAAGGAAGTAGAAAACCAACTCGGGAAGACCATAAAATCGCTACGTTCTGATCGTGGAGGGCAAGTATATGAGTCAAGAGTTATTGGATCATCTTAAGGAGCATGGGATTATTTCCCATCGCACTCCTCCTTACATGCCACAACATAATGGTGTGTCTGAGAGGAGAAATAGAACCCTACTGGATATGGTTCGCTCCATGATGAGTCAAATAACTCTTCCAAAGTCCTTTTGGGATTATGCCCTTGAGTCTTCTGCACGCATTCTCAACATGGTTCCAACTAAGAAGGTTGAAAAGACACCATACGAAGTATGGCATGGGCAAGCCCCTAAGTTGTCTTACTTAAAAGTCTGGGGCTGTGAGACACTTGTTAAGCGAGATACTCTTACCAAACCTGACAAATTAGAACCCATATCTATTAAGTGTATCTTTATTGGATACCCAAAGGAAACAATGGGTTATTCTTCCTACTACCCACCTGAGAACAAAATATTTGTTGCTCGAAATGCTAAATTCCTTGAGAATAGTCTTATAACTCAAGAAGCAAGTGGGAGTTTAGAAGATCTTGAAATAATTCAAGAAGAAGATACGCATCCTTCTGAAAACACTAGCTCACATCGTGACAAAGGTGATCAAGAAATTGATGAGCCTCAAAGTGATATCATTCCCATTCGTAGGTCTACAAGGACACGACATGCTCTAGATCGAATGTGTTTATACATCGATGATGAGGAGTATAAGTTGGGGGATCTTAATGAACCCGATAACTATAAAGCTGCATTGTTATATCCTGAATCTGATAAATGGCTAGATGCTATGAATGTGGAAATGCAATCCATGAAAGATAATGAAGTTTGGGACTTAGTTGATCTTCCTCCTAACAGAAAAACCGTTGCCAGCAAATGGCTCTTCAAAAAGAAGACTGACATGGATGGTGATGTACACACCTATAAAGCTCGTCTAGTAGCGAAGGGCTTCACTCAAACCTACAGGATTGATTATGAAGAAACCTTCTCTCCTGTTGCAGACGTTAGAGCTATTAGGATTCTTATAGCTATAGTTGCGTTTATGACTATGAGATTTGGCAAATAGATGTCAAAACTGCCTTCCTCAATGGACATCTCTCAGAAAAGGTCTATATGGTGCAACCTGAAGGTTTTGTCAATCCAAAGTATCCAAACCGAGTATGCAAGCTAAATCGTTCCATTTATGGACTTAAGCAAGCATCAAGGCAATGTAATAAATGATTTGATGATGAAATTAAGAAATTTGGTTTCACTCAAAATCGTGATGAGCCATGTGTATATATGAAAGCTAGTGGGAGTAATGTCACTTTCCTAATCTTATATGTCGATGACATATTAATCATGGGAAATCACATTCCAATGTTACAAGGTGTAAAATCCTACCTTAGAAAGTGTTTCGCTATGAAAGATCTAGAGGAAGCTGCATATATTCTTGGAATCAAGATCTACAAAGATAGATCAAGGCGGTTAATTGGTTTGTGTCAAAGTGCTTATATTGAGAAAATCTTGAAAAGATTTTACATGGAGATTCCAAGTGTGGAAGTATCCCCATGCAAGAAAAGTTAAAATTAAGTAAATCTCAAGGTGCTTCAACACCTGCTGAGGTGAACCGCATGCAGAATGTACCATATGCTTCGGCTGTAGGATCTATTATGTATGCTGTGAGATGCACTCGCCCTGATGTTGCGTTCGCTCAGAACATAACAAGCCGATTTTAATATAATCCAGGTGAACCTCACTGGACTGCTGTTAAGAACATTCTAAAGTATCTTCGTAATACTAAAGATATGTTTCTTATTTACGGAGGTGATATAAAACGAGAGCTCATGGTTTCTTGCTACACTGATGCTGGATATCTGACAGACGCTGATGACCTAAAGTCTCAGGCTGGATATGTATTCGTTTAAAATGGAGGTACTGTTGACTGGAAGAGTATAAAGCAGAGCATCTTCGCAACTTCATCTGCAAAAGCTGAGTATATAGCTGCTTTAGACGCTTCTAAGGAGGCGGTATGGGTTAGGAAATTCATTTCCTGGCTGGGCGTTGTTCCCACAATTGAAGAACCCATAAAGATGTATCGTGACAATACTGGAGCTATTACTATAGCTAATGAATCAGGAATCACTAAAGGTGCTAGACATTATCGTGCCAAAGTGCACTACCTTCGTGAAGTTATAGAATTTGGCGACGTTAAGATAGAAAAAGTTCACACAGATGATAGCTTAGCTGATCCTTTTACTAAGGCTTTGCCTTTTCCTAAGCATTCAGTACATACTAAGAATATAGGAATGCTTCTAGCTGGTAGTCTAGTGTAAATCTGTGTTTTTATTAGTATTTGGATAATTAGGATTGTAAGACAATTTTTACTTTCTGATGAATGAAGATACGTGGTATTTGTTATTCATACATATAATAATTGTTGTCCTATATTTGCATGTTTAATCCGTAAATGATTTTATCATTCTAAATATGTCTTTTGTCGGTTAACAATATGGGAATATTATTACATTAAGGCAAATGTGAGTGTTGGTTGTATTAATTGAATACATGGATGGTTCCGCCAAACTCATATGTTATTCACAAAGGATGCATATTGGACGCCCCAACCTTCGAATATTTACTTTTGGATCCTTAGTCATGAGTAAGATATCAAAAATGGTTAAATAAGTCATCCTTATACTTAAGATACAAACAAGTTCTACACGTGTGGATATCAATTTTTAATTATAAGTTAAACGCTAACATGAAAATGGTAGTTATAAAGGCTATTCTTGAAAGTGATGTGAAGCAGCATCCAAAACACTTATAGTCAATAAAGAATTTGTTCCTCCACTTGATATGTGCAGAATGATACCATGGACCCTCTTCAAAGTTAATCAGATAATTGTATGGCCGTACCCAAAGGGTAATTCAAGATGATTCTTGATTACATTCGGTATATCTGAATTAACTTCGATAACAAGAAACTAAATAATTAAACTATATGGAATGAGTTAAGATCCATATTGATAAGGATGTTGGGAGGAAAATAGAACCCTAGGACTGAAACCTAGCGGCGGCGAGCACTTGGCCAACCAAGTTGCTGGTCGTCGGAAAATTCTTCTCGGCCAACCGAGTAAGAGAACACAAACGACGTGTTTAATATGAAAACTTCAATAATCATTCACCAACCAACCAAGGAGTTTTACACAATATATATAGGAAACAAAAACACAAGATAATTCTAAATCCCTAAACTTGAGGACCAAGAAACATAATAATAGGCATAATAAATTTAGAACCAAAAATAGAATTGTAATTGACTTCAACTTCTCCTTTGACTTTGGTTGGATGGGATCTTGTTACCATAACTTGTTTCTTCAGCCACTTAGCCCACCGGCCTCATTCTCGTCAACAGCTCGTTGGTCCACTGGGCTCGACCCATCAGGCCCATCGGTATCATCCTCCCCCTCTAAAAAACGACTCGTCCCCGAGTCTCCATGAAAATCATCTGCTTCAACATAAGGTGTCAAGTCAGCAACATTAAAAGTGGCAGAAACTCCATACGACCCAGGCAAATCGATCTTATATGCATTATCATTGATACGCTTTAGCACACGAAATGGACCATCGGCACGATCCTGTAACTTTCCATAACGACCCGGCGGAAAACGGTCTTTACGCAAGTAAATCCAAACTAAATCACCCTCATTGAAAACAACATGCTTTCGATGTTTGTTAGCACGTGCCTGATATTGCAAGTTATGTTTCGTGATTTGGTCACGAACTTGTTCATGTAAAGCTTTGATTTGAGTGGCTTGAGCTTCTCCTTCAACACTATAAGAATCAACAGCGGGTAAAGGTGCGAGGTCCAAAGGTGTAAAAGGATTGCGTCCATAAACCACCAAAAACGGGCTGCGGCCTGTCGAGCTATGTGAGGAACGGTTATATGCGAATTCAGCTTGAGGAAGGACGAGATCCCACTGTTTCTTATTATCGCCAACTAATGAACGAAGCAAATTCCCTAAACTCCGGTTAGTGACCTCCGTTTGTCCATCCGTTTGCGGGTGATGAGAGGAGCTAAATTGCAAGTTGGCGCCTAAGTGCTTCCATAAGGTGCGCCAGAAATGGCTAACGAACTTGACATCTCTATCCGAAGTAATAGTCTTGGGAACACCATGCAATCTCACGACCTCAGCAAAATATAAACGAGCCACCTGAGATGCATCATATGTTTTTGAACAAGGAAGAAAATGCGCCATCTTCGAAAAACGGTCGACCACCACCATAATGGAATCCTTTTTGCGTTGTGTCAAAGGTAAACCAAGAACAAAATCAATGGAAACGTCCTCCCAAGGACCATTTGGTGTAGGCAGCGGAGTGTAGAGGCCTTGATTAGTGTGATGAGTCTTTGCAAGACGACAAATGCGACAACAACTTAACACTTTCACGACATCATTAACAAGCTTGGGCCAAAAAAAACGTTCAGAAATCATTGCAACAGTTTTGTCTCGTCCGAAATGACCCGCTAAACCTCCCTGATGAGCCTCAAGAATGATTGCTTCCCGGACCGAAGAAAGTGGGACACATAGACGACGACCTTTGAACAGGAAACCGTCACGGCGAACATAATCACGAAATGCGGTAGTGTTGCATTTAATCCATAAATCCTTAAAATCCGGGTCATCCACGTATAACAGTTTGAGATTCTCAAATCCCTCCACATGAACAGTAGACGTGGTGGTCAAAACGGGATGCCTACTAAGGGCATCAGCCACCGTATTCGCACTCCCAGCTTTATGACGAATGACAAATGAAAAATCCTCATGTGGAACGTCAGAAATTGGTGTGTTTTCTTCAAGCACAACCAAGCCAAGTATTGGACCCGGAGGCGATTGGCGAGCAAGACCAACAATTTCATCCTTCGTCATGGGTGCTACCTCGGGTGTCGCGTCCTTAGGATTTAGAGGGGCCAATATGACGTGAAGACCGTCCTTGTGGAAGGAGTTGGTGTTACAAAAACCGTCATGTTTGACTTGATGGTCGTAGAGCCACGGGCGTCCAAGTAATAAGTGGCACGCGTCCATTGGAACAACTTCACACCGTAATTCATCTTTGTATTTGTTGCCGATGGAAAAAGCAACCAAACATCGTTGTGTGACTTTAACAAGATTACCTTTCCGGAACCACGTAAGTTGGTACGGGTCGGGGTGGTCCGTGGTAGGTAACCCAAGTTTGTCGACCATGGTTTTAGCGACCATGTTTTCACAGCTTCCACCCCGTCGATAATGACGGTACAAACACGACCCTTGGAAGTGCATTGAGTTACGAAAGATGTTGTGTCGCAGCCACGTAGTGTCATTATCCGGAGGTGTGACAACAGAAGTTAATACCCTTCGGACAATAAGTGCTTCGCCTTGATCTGGGTAAAGTGTCACAGATGCATCTTCATTCTCGGTGTCATACTTAGGTTCAACATCGTCAACAAATGCCACAAGTTGTTTGTTCGGGCAGTCACGTTTGAGGTGACCCAAACCTTGGCACTTGAAACAACGTAGAGGGCCGGAAGTATCAAGTGGGGCGGTGGTAACGGTTGGCGTTTCAGTTTTGGTCGGTCCAGGTTTTGGGGCGAATTGTGGTTGAGTTGAGGTACGGGTAGAGGGTTGGAATCGGCCAACTGATTTGTTCTTGCGTGTGTTTTGTTGTTCAACTCGCAAAGCCAATCTGCATACATCTGAAAAAGAATAATATTGTGTAAGTGAAACCGCGTCGGCGATGTCAGGTCGAAGCACACCCAAAAAACGGGCGATCACTTGCTCTTCATCTTCTTCAGCCCCGCAACGTAAACGCATCCGTTCAAACTCAGTAATAAGATCTTCTACAGACAGAGATCCTTGTCGGAGGTTTTGGTAGTCAAGATAAGCGTCCTGTTTGAAAGTAAGTGGAAGAAATTTGGCACGTAGGAGGCGCTGCATCTTATTCCAGGAGGAGATTTTGTGTTTACCGTTTCGATACCGTTGTAGTTGTATGTGTTCCCACCATAAAGATGCATATTTTTTTAGCTTGATAGCAACCAATTTGACCTTCACGTTGTCAGGGATGTCGCGAAGGTCGAAGATTCTCTCGACTGTTTGTAACCAGTCAAGGAAATCATCGGGGTGGAGCTTGCCATCGAATTCTGGAATTTCAGTGCGAATGCCTAAAGATCGCAATGGATCCGTAGGGTGGTGCGGTGCTGGTGGCTGTCGGTGGTGTCGTGGAGGTGTTTGTGGTGGCGAATCATGAAAATAATTTTCGAAGTCATCCTCTTCCGTTTCGTCTACATCGGATCGGATCGGGGTGTCTTCAAACTGCCTTTCATAACGATTAAAAGGATTGATTTCGAGCTCCCTAATCCTTTCACGGAGTCGTTCAATCTCAACATCACGGGGATCGCGAGTAGCATGACCGCTGGTTCTGGCGGCGGTGTTTCTAGGTTGTTGGCGACGATGATCTCTTCCCCGTGCTGACATCTTGAGATCCCTGGTTTACTGATACCACTTGATAAGGATGTTGGGAGGAAAATAGAACCCTAGGACTGAAACCTAGCGGCGGCGAGCACTTGGCCAACCAAGTTGCTGGTCGTCGGAAAATTCTTCTCGGCCAACCGAGTAAGAGAACACAAACGACGTGTTTAATATGAAAACTTCAATAATCATTCACCAACCAACCAAGGAGTTTTACACAATATATATAGGAAACAAAAACACAAGATAATTCTAAATCCCTAAACTTGAGGACCAAGAAACATAATAATAGGCATAATAAATTTAGAACCAAAAATAGAATTGTAATTGACTTCAACTTCTCCTTTGACTTTGGTTGGATGGGATCTTGTTACCATAACTTGTTTCTTCAGCCACTTAGCCCACCGGCCTCATTCTCGTCAACAGCTCGTTGGTCCACTGGGCTTGACCCATCAGGCCCATCGGTATCACATATCAATGGTTTAACGGTATCTGTAACAAAGAGATGATAATAGCAAGAAATACATAACCATTGTACTGAGAATCTTCTTGAAGCTTCATCTCAGGTATTTCTAGTTTATGATAATAGAGTGTTGCTAGACGTTTCTATTGTTGGTATAAATGCAGTCTGCTACTCCAACTCCCAAGTGGGAGCTGTTAGAATATGTGAGTTGGATCCGCATGTTATCGACAAGAAACACGTAAGCCTATTGGAGGCACACACGTTAAGACACGAATAGTACGTTTATTATATATATACTTCATGAAATATATATTTAAATGTTTGTTAGTTTCCATTATTAGTTTATAACTAATTTAACGGATATTTAAATGTAAACCGAAGGGACTAAATCAAACAAAACCCAAACCTTGTGGGTGCCTAATGTTTAGCCGACCCATATGTGGTTTGTGAGGGGTGTTTGGGTCGATTTAGGAGAGGAGAAAAAGGAAAGAATTGTGGTTTTCTTGTTCACCAAGGAATAGGATTGAGTGCCTATATAAACACCCATATCCTAACTTATAATTCATACGATCAAAACCCTAAAACCTAATAAGAGATTCGGTTCACTCTTCTCTCCCAAAAACCTCAACCGAATATCCTTTTCTAAGGTTTTTGGTTTTCTTATCTTCTCTTGTTCGATTTCGGTAAAACCCTAAAAGGGTTTCTAGGTGCAATTTGATTCCTACATGGTTCGAAGACGATTTAAAGTCAACAAGGGTCTTGTTTTACTTGTTCTCATGGCGTGACAACGATTTGAAACCACAAGGGTTTCGTTTTCTTGATTTTCGGTTCAACCGGAATTACTAAAACCCTTATTCGGTTTATTGATTTGTGGTTCAAGAATAACAAGAGTGTGTTTGTGATATTCGATTCAAGAAACAAGAGGTGTAACACTTGGTGTTTGAGACGTGAAGTAAAGACTAGCATCTTGATGTATTTGTTTGACGTGTTGTATGAGCAACCGTAGAGGTGGTAACTTAATCACTAAGATTCAAGATCAAGATTCCCGTTTATTGACTTTTGTCATTAAATGTAACGGTTAGTTTTTCTTACCTTATTTGTGTGTTAATCTTTGATATCAAACTAGATCCATCCGCTGCGTACTCGTAGTAAATGGTTTACTAGTTGTTAAATCCCAACAGTGTTACCCACCGCTGCACGTTGGTCATGAATCGGCCTGACTCAACGTAAAATCTTGGCTCCGCCCTAGGTGCCATGATACCCAAGTCTCTTAGAGGTTGGGTCGACAAAGTTACAGGCCAAACTCATAGAATACTTTTGCTATAACATCTATGTTACTACATGTTTCAAGGTCATCATCATGACACTTTATGTTTTCGAAGTTGATACTTGAAACAAAATTTCACTTCCTTGTTCCTTTTCGATTGAAATACCTGATATTTGGTGATGGTCCTTAGCTTTCAATGAGGTCTTTAACGAGGTCGTTTTCGTTTGTTGGGGGTAGAACCATGCCCGGATAAGTTGGGTCTTTTTAAAGTCAGAGTAATTATTTTTATGTGGAGGCAAGCAAATAACATACTACTACTTACTAAGCGGTATTGATTCTAAAAGAGCCGGTTATAGTGGTGCCGTTGGCAAAAATAGCCAAAAAGTGGTGTCGTTGGGGTGGGATTCATTTTGTTGGAGAAAAAAAATGAGAGAAGTAGAAAAATATATGTTATAAAATATATTGGAAGTATGTGTGAAGTATGAAATAACAAAAAGGTATTTATAGGATTTTTAAGAGGTAAAAATGGATTTTTTTTGGGTATTTTTTTCAAATACCCACTCCTCCAACGGTACCAAACTGCTAGATTTTTTTTAAAAAAATTATAAAAAAAATCAATGGCGTGGCTGGTTGGTATGGCGCGAGACCCAACGACGCGAGGCCCGGTATGGTGCGCCGTTGGTGTTTCTCGGCTGGTAGCTTGGCGCCAACCAACGGCGCCACTCTACCTTCCTCTCTAAAGAGAATTCAAGATTACACTAACAACATTTTTTGTGATTGCATGATCGCTAGGCGTCATTTGGATAAATGTTAGAGGTGGTGAAGTGTGGTTTCTCCCTAACATTTTGACGTAGAGGCCGTAATTTTACAATCGCTTGTCCCAACTATTGGCAAGGCTATTCAAGGCATTTTGTATGTGCTCTGGTGGTTAGTTTGCGTCGTTCATGATCCATAAACGAAAAAGGTGCTATTCTTTTAAAAACATCTTTATAGAGGTCCAACAGTTATCATTCTTACGATTCTACAATAAGTGTAGGAAGCTAAATATGACTCAATTAGTTGCTGTAAATTTAGTTCCATGATTTTTTTTCCGGTGAAAAAGTGAGCTTTATATTAAACAGAAACAAACTACACAACATTCACAACCTATGACAAACTAAGATCTCAGATAAGCCATCCTTTATCTCAGACAGCAACTTACATAGGACCTCTGATACTTCCATTTCTCAAAGACCCCAAACCTGATCAAAAGCTCACTAAATTCACCAGAAACCATATCCTTATGATTACATTTCCTGATTCAAAACCAACCACAGATTAGTCAACCATCATCCACACCAATCATAGGCAGTCAAGAAACAGACATCATCATATGGGATATAGCACCCATT
Organism: Tanacetum coccineum; assembly: GCA_026074375.1. NCBI lineage: Eukaryota > Viridiplantae > Streptophyta > Magnoliopsida > Asterales > Asteraceae > Tanacetum > Tanacetum coccineum. Next base: position 20,699 of record BQNB010111982.1, read on the forward strand.
CACAATAGAAGAGAGACTCTTCTTTCCTAACTACATTTCCTACTCATTATCTTCAAAATCCATCAAGTAGCAACATCCTCACAAGATGAATAAGGAATCGATAAAAGTGAAAATAGTTAATGTTGTATTTTGGAATTTCCCGTCACACTCATCAACCGTCCGGACACTCGTCCCATCCCACCCTCCTCCCCTACCCCTCCTCCCCCCCTCAACACACACCCACCCACCCTCCATGTCTATGCCTACAGGAACAAAATCCCTCAATATCCAAAACCCAACATCAGACATAAACCCTTCAAACTCATAACGGCGCCAATCATAATGGATACATAAACCCGTAACGGAGGTCCCAAAATTGTTCCATACCAACATCAGGATACAGATCCGTCCCAAGGCCATCAAGGTATAACCAATGTGGAGACCAAAAGGCCAACTTACCCAGGAAAAACTTTCTAAATGAGGAGCCTTCCTTATGGTACATTAACCCGGTTAAGAGGCCATAATTGTTCCAACATCAGGATACAAGATCCTCCCAAGGCCATCATGGTATAACCAATGTGGAGACAGAATGGCCAACTTACCCAGGAAAACTTCAAGGTACAAGGACTTCACAACATTCTATGGTCTCTAAAACATCCATCCATAATTGGGAAACAACAGAATTGATAGAATTCACAAAATAACTTCTTCTCCCAAACACCCCTTTTAAAAAATACACCAAACCCACAGTCAAAATCCAATACCTTTTGAAGCTCCTTTTAGCTATTATATTTGCACAAGTCTATTATTACTCCAATTCAGGCCCAAAACTTTTGCAACAATCAGCAATGCATTAGACTTTTTAACATTCGGAGCTCTTAGCATACTGACAACACCGTCTTTAACATTTCTGCACAACACATCAGGAGTTCTTTTCTCATTTTGAAAAAGCCTCTTGTTTCTTTCCTGCCATATGAAGTAGACAGAAGCAAAAACAATCAATCTTTAAACAATTCTCCAAATGTGATTATTAGAAGACATCTCAAAATTTTTATCCACCACTCTATATAAAGTGCTATTAGCATTCTCCATCTTCCCTTTTACCTTAATCCAATCCCAAATCTTAGCTGAGTAGCTACAATTGAAGAACAAATGCTCATGACTATCTTCACAGTCATTGCATAGAAGACACTTAAGATTTGCCCATTGATGCCATCTCATAATCCTGTCTTGTGTCATTAGCTTTCTCTGAATTGCTAACCACAAAATAAAGGCTTGTCTTGGATTAAACTGTGAGAACCACACAACATGATTCCACTAGACTTTAGCACCATTATCTCTAAGACTTAACCAAGTAACCTTTGTTGAAAAATCAACTTCCTTATTATCACTATTAACCCAACACACCTTATCTATAGCATTAGCATCAATCACTGGATTAGGAATCTGATTCAAATCAGGAAAATCTTCAACCCATCCATCAGGCCAATTCCACTTATTGTTAATGACAATGTTTTTAAAATCGGGTTTTGAATCGACCCGGTCGAGTCACCGGGTTACCGG
>BQNB010111983.1:0-22240 GCA_026074375.1 Tanacetum coccineum
GAAAAAGCAAAAGCTTAATCGAAGTGTTCGGAACTTCTGGATGTCTAAACGTTGAAGTGACTTTGTTAAAAAATCGAAGGTGATCGGTGGAACAACTATAGCATCTTCATACCCCTCGATGGGTGCTTGTAACATTTGGGCCATCGTTCGATTGTCGGCCATTGGAACAACGTTTTGTTCAACAATTGGTTCAACCGGAAGAGTTTGTTGTTGACGACGTCTACGAGATTGCGAACGAGTGCGCATAAAAAGAAAAACTAACAATTAAAAAAAAACAAAACTTTACACTAAAAATTTTAATTAATTTTTTTTTTCCTTTTAATTAATTTTAACGGTTAAACGAAAGAGACTTAAACCAAATAATCAACTACTTCACGGTAGCTCTTGAAAATTGCTTTTCAAGGTGAGCCGTACTTGGTAGTGACACAAAAGGCAAGTGTTAAATCTTTGATTACGAGTTGGGAACAATTGCAAGTTCACCGGAAATTGAAATGATAATATCTCAATAGAAGATATTATTTGTTGGTGTTCTATTACCAACTTTGTTTATTTTATTTCTTTTTTTAAAGAACAATTTTTTATGTTTTTGATTTTTCTATTTTTTTTTACTTATACTAAAAAGAAAATGAAAATATTTTTTTACTTTTTATATTTTTTTTTTATTTTTGAATTTTAAAAACAAGAATGAAACTTTCGAGGACGAAAGGATCTTCAAACCAAATCAACAAACAAAAACGTAGGAATCGTAGACACTAGTCCCCGGCAGCGGCGCCAAAAACTGATTCGCAAGTTTTACGTACCTATAAAATATATAATAAAAATACTACTTAGGTAAATTCCAACTATTCACCTTTAACTAAGGTAAAAAGTTTAAAACTTACAAAAATAATATATAAAATATATAATATACGTATGTTTGACCGGGTAAGTATGATCACCCGGGTCGTTTCCCCAACGACTAGTGAGATTGAAACCACGTTTTCGTTCGGATCCTGATTTGAATGGAGCAAAGATATTTGGTTTTGGAAAGATATAAAATAAACAATTAAACAAATACGGAAACGCAACTAGAAAGCAATTAGACTAAAATTTAACCCTAAAAATGTAAACTAAAATTTTACTAAATTAAGAAAAAGTGTAGAAAATTATTAGAAATAAAAGCCCTAATTTTTATCTTTTTATAAAAGTTTAATTAAACTAATTAAAACTTAACCCTAATTATTAATTAAAACTAATAAACTTAATTAAAAACTTAACTAAGGACTAATGGTGCAAAAAGGAAAAGGACTAACGGAGGGACTAACTGAAAGACAACTAAGATTGAAAAGTTACACTTTCTACCCTGAGAATCTATCCCGACAACAAACTAAGACCCGAATTAAGGAGAACTTGAAAAGTGCTTAAAATGAAAAACTCAAAGAAGCAAAGTTGTAAAAGAAACTAAGGGGAGCAAAATTAATAAAAGCTACTAGGGCTGAAAATCTCAAATAAGCTCAATAAGAGCTTATCTTTTAAGCTGTTACAGAAAGTAGGGCTTATCCCTTGGTTTTAGAAAATAAGCTATAAAAAACTCAAAACTAGATCAAAATGAAAAAGGAAAGAAGTTCTGAAGAGCTTATGATATCCTTAATCTATAAATGAAAAGAAACTAAAGCTTAAACTACTTTTATGCTACTGAAATTGATCATGAAGCAAGTAAACTCAGGAAATAAGCAAAGAATGAAAACAGGCAAACTCAGAAATAAGCTTAGGAAACCAAACTTCACATAAGCTAGAGAGCTTAATAAGCTAAACTAGACTTTAAAACTTTAAGGACTTGTCAAACTACTTATTATCCATCAAATTAAGCTATAAAATCTAGACTAAAAAGCTGAATTATCAAATTTAAATCCTAAAGATTCTAAGTACTATTTTTGGATTTTTCTCAGTTTTTTAAAGACATTTTTGACAGCAAAATAAGCTAAGACAAAAGCTAAAAACAAAAATTAGACTTACGCTAATTAAGCTATATGAAAACTTAAACCTACTAAATTTTAATAAGCTATATCATAAAATTACTACTCTAAAATTAAGCTGAGAACACAGCAAACTAACTGAGGTTTAGTACTGCTAGTGTAAGATATTCAGCAGTGACTTTCAAAGAGAAAGTACTGCTAGAGAACTTGACTTTTGAAATACAAAAATAAGCCAAAGAATAGCTAGAAAATAACAACTTAAACTAAATTCTTAATAAGCTAAAGCTAACCTTAATCCTACTGAAATTAAAGCTAACAGTACTAACTTATAGTTAGTACTGGTAGTGTAAAGGCTCAGCAGTACTAACTGAGGTTAGTACTGCAAGTTAACTTTTAGATTGCACTAAACCAAACAAGCACCCCCCTTATCATTTAGACAGATTTAGAAAAGCTTTTAAAGAAATTCAAATGGGACAATTACTGAATACCATATTAAACACAAGCTTAAAACAAACTTAATTAACAAAACTTAACAGCTAAATAAGCCTTAATTCAAGATCTATACTATTTAAACTAATATTTTTGGATTTTGAGAGTTTTTATGACAGAAATGAGTAACTAATGATCTATAACTACTTAAGCAAAAACAGATGAAGACATATAACTAATAAGCACTAGAAGAGATATTTAAACACTAATAAGCAAAGAGAATAAGCAAATAAGCAATATTAAGCATTTAAACTATAACTAAGCAATTTAAAACTGAGATTAAAGAAGAATAAAAAGAGAAACTTACTTGATCCTTTAGCTAAACAAAAGGGACCAATAAAGGCAGCTACAAGCTCTCTAGCTTAAGAATAAGCTAGAGTATAAGTCCTTGGGATCTCTTCCAAGTTAAGATCCCCTTCCAAAAGCTCAAATACAATTAGATCCATAATAGATTTAACTAATTTTAAGGTTTAGATAAGGTTAATACTGAATTCAAACAGCTCTATTTCAGCTTATAGACTGAAAGAGCTTATATATGAGCTTATTGAGACAATTTAGCTTATTAAGAGAGCTTATGACTTAAAATGAGAGCTTAGAAAACGAGATTTAAAACACTAAAGACTGAATTTCATTAATTAAAAAGGATGATTACATTACTGGAAAAAGGAAAATTACATTTAAGAAAGGAAAATACGAATTTAAGCTAAAAATTACATAAAAACTAGATATAAAAAAAACAAGAACGACCACCCTTGTGTGTGTGAGAATGAGGCCTATTTATAGTGCCAAGCTGAAGCTTCTAGGACCTCTTGCCTTGCTCTCCAAACTTTTAATCTCTGCCATTCATTGCTTTAATCATTGCCCTTGTATGCTTCTTACATTGATGACGTCGCTTGAGCTTGAGTGATTTAGTGAGAGCCCTTTGGTTTGACTAAATTCTCCTTGCTATCTTGCTAATGAGCACTTGAATTACCTATCTTGCCCATCAATTTTGGAAAGCCCTTTGGTTTGAGTGAATGGTAAACTTTGGGACGACGGGTAAATAGTGATTGGTTTTGGCGCCCAAGTTATAACTAAATTGGGTAAATTTAGTTTTAACTTTGATACATTAGCACAATTGGCCCATCTCTGTGCATTTCTCTTTTTGTAGTGTAAAACGAATTTAGAATTTGGCAGAATCTGTCCTTGTGGTTTATGAATGGACTAGGGTTTTGGGCTTATGGTTATGGGCTTGGATCCGGGTATAGATTTTTAGGGTTTTCTTCAGGCCCATTAAGGTTTTTAAGGCCCAATAAGAGGTGAGGGGGTATTTTTGGACTTTGGTGAAACTTCAAGGGTGAAAATGGAATGTTTTTGGGTTTTGTCTTTTCTTGCTTGACCAATGTTTGACTGGATTTGACTGTGGGTTTGACTTTTCTGGCTTCGGCTTTGAATCTTTAGCTTCTTTTTGTACTCTTCTGATTCTCGTGTCCGTGCTTGCCCGTTTTTTACTATTTTCTTGTGGTTTCTGATATATCCGTACCTGCACACACAAAAACTCAAATACAAGCATATTTTTGCCATTTTTGGTCTGTTTTGGGTTTAATTGGGTTATTTTAGGTACAAACGGATATGTGTATTTTACACTTATCAAAATTCCCCAAACTAAACGATTGCGTGTCCTCACGCAATATCACATGCCTTATAACCAAATACCTTGAAATTTCCCTAAACTAAACTTTTGAAAAGTAGCAAAGATTTTTGTTGAGAGAGCTAAGAGATCACAAGTTATAAAACACCCAATTTCCTATTTTCAAAACTTTTTCTCTTTTTATGATTTTTATTGATAATTAACTGCTTAACTACAATTTATTTGTGTGACTTAATGTATTGTTTTCATCACCTCATTGGTAACTTTTAGGATCATAGAATAAAAAGCACAATTAAGTGTCTAAAAGATAACTTCATCATCCCCGATTTTTCACTTTTCCCATGCTAAGCTTAAAAACAAGATCACCGTTAATTACAAGTCATGACACTAACACTACTCATAAATACTAATTGTGTACTTACTTTTCCTCCCGCAAATCCTACTTTTGTATCTCAGGATTTTACTTAAGTCATATACCCGAAGGCTCTTTAAGACTTTTGTTTCGATACTTATTAATTCCAAAAATAAAGTGTACTGGTAAGAATGCAATAATTAGCTCCTAGCCCTTTTCAAAAGATCAAATGCAATCGAGATTAAAGTCCACATCGAGGCAACCAAAATTTGGCTTTTATTAGGCTACTTAAGCAAGGCACCATTCATGTCATATACCCGAAGGCTCTTTAAGACATGAATGGACCAATCTTATTTGCACCATATACCCTTAGGCTCTTTAAGGCACAAAACAAGACAAAAATTAAGCAACATTATTAAACCTCAGTCCTTTAGTAGGCTACAACATCGGCCACGCCTCCGACAAGATGTAGCAAACATATTTCGACTTCGGATTATATAAGTAAAACCGGTGCCTTTTATCTCGAAGCCACATCGATAGCGAGTCGACAAGAGGTTATTCTACTTATTATGACACCGGACTCTACCTTATATGAAAACTCCAACATCGGCCACGCCTCCGACACGATGAAGTAATCTGGCAGAGATACTTATTTATTATTATTTTTGCATTTTTAAGCCAAATTAAGTATTCCTGATGTGTACTCATCCTAATCACAAAGGAACTAAAGAAAACTTCTATTAACTAATTATTAACCAAAAAACCATACAACTCTATTTATTAAACATTCATATATAAAGGTGAAACAAGCTAATGGGAGAAAAGGCCACAATTAACACTATCATTTCTCGTTCTTCGCAATTTAAAATCTCTAATAAAGAGATTCGCGAATGCTTAGCCATATAAATTCGAACTCGGCATATTTAAAATCTACATGAGATTAGAACAAGTCTTCATTTACTAACGATTCAAGTCTAGCATGTTTAAAGTCTACATGAGACTAGCACAAACTATCATCATTAATTGTTAAGGGAGAAAGCTAGAACTCTACACGTTCGATCGGGTCAAAAATTACTTCTTAACCAACGGAAAACCTACATTCGTGTCTTAACACTTATTTTTATTATTTTTTTTAATGTAAATTATGACAAATAAGAACTTAAAAATTTAATATTTTTGCTATTTTTGTGGGAAAACGGGTACGTGAGAACAAAACAATAAGCAGGCAACATCAAATCGATAGATTCCCTCCCCAAACTAAAATGAAACATTGTCCTCAATGTTTAAAGGCGGGTCTCTACGTAAATCTAAGCCGTTTATGAATTATGAAAAGATAAACGTGAATCGATAAGATGAAAGGATATCGAATCTCCCCAAACTAATTTCACACAAAGGATGAGAAGCTCGAGTGAAACGGGAAACAACACCAGACACGAGAGGCTTCAGAAATTGTTGGGTTGATCCTACAAAAATCACAACAAGCAACAAACAACAAACAATGAGAAATCGGAAAAGGATAGCCTCTTCACACATCACAACACATTAGATAGAAAATAAAAAGAAAATAGAAAGGATAAGCATGGGGTGAACTCCCACGAAGCGGCTTGTTTTTGGTCACCGAGTCACAAGCTCGACTCGATACCTGAATTTAGTTGTCCTTAGGGAGAGTGTGGAGATCCGGGACTACCTTGGGTGGTATGTCCCCTCCGAAATAATGTTTCACACGGTGACCATTTACTTTGAAATTCGGGCCATCGGGTTGAGATAATTCACTGTTTCCGTAAGGTAAAAACTGAGCGATAGTAAAAGGTCTGACCACGAGTTTTTAAGCTTTCCGAGAATATCTTTTAACCGGGAGTTGAATGAGTAGAAACTTAATCACTAACAACATTGAAGATTCGATTCTTGAAACTTTATGAGTCGTGAAGCTCTCGTCTTCACTTTGAAAATTAATGAATTCTCATAAGCATGATCTCGAAGCTCGTAAGTTCATTTAGTGTCGCATCTGATGATCACCGACGGCTTTTTAGGTCAAAATTTACATGGCATAATACCCAAATGCTTTGTGTTCCAATTCGACTGGTAAATGACGAAGACATTCCATACATGAGCTGATGGGTGAGTGCATCCTGATATGGTTGATTTTGAAACGATCAAATGCCCACAAAGCATCGTCTAGCTTGTCAGACCAGGAGGCACGGTTTTCTCCTACCCGTCCTTTCAAGAATACGCTTAAGACCACGATTTGACACTTCCACTTGACCACATCGTTGAGGGAGGAAAGCGGTAGCTAAATGATGTGTGACTCCATATTTAGACATCACTTTGGCAAATTAATCATTACAAAAGTGGGTCCCACGATCGCTTATTATAGCTCTCGGTGTTCCAAATCGGGCAAAAAGAGACTTTAAAATTTTCACAACTACACGAGCATCGTTTGTGGGGAGCGCCTTTGCTTCAACCCATTTCGAAAGATAGTCGACTGCTACAAGGATATACTTATTCCCTTTGGATGACGGAAAAGGTCCCATAAAAAAAATCAATTACCACAACAAAATTATTGTCGAAGATTTTCACAAACTTTTATAGCGTTTTGAGGCATTTCATCGAGTTGGAAATTTGCCTAGTTGTTGTTACGTATCACAAGATTTATCATCGAATGAGCCATCTGATATATAGTGGGCCAAAAGAAACCGGCATCAAATACTTTTCGAGCGGTGAGATTGGCACTATGATGGCCCCCGGTGGGTCCTTCATGACAAGCCTTGAGGATTTCAAGAGCTTCGTGTCCAGATACACACCTACGAATGATTTGATCCGCACAAATTCGAAAGAGGTAGGGATCATCCCAGAAATAATGTTTTACATCTTTGAAAAATTTCCTCTTCTGTTGAGTTGACATTCATTTTATGATAAAATTTCCCGCATGGTAGTTTTGCAAAATCGGGCAAACCAAGGGTACTTCTGTTTGAATATAACTCCAAGAGTTTCTAAAGGAAAATGTTCGTTAATGTCTTTGTTTTCCAAAACATCTTTGTGAGGATTCTCGAGTCTTGACAAATGATCGGTGGCTAGATTTTCACTTCCTTTTTTTTGTCAAGAATGGTGATATCAAACTCTTGTAAAAGTAACACCCATCGAAGCAACCTTGGCTTGGCATCTTGTTTGTTCATGAGGCATTTTAAAGCAGAGTGGTCAGTATAAACAATGCTTTTAGATAAGACAAGATATGGCCGAAACTTCTCAAAAGCATACACTACGTGTTGAGCAATCCCTATCCCTTCTCATTGTAGTTTAATGAATTTGAGCTTCGGACATCGATCTACTAGCATAATGATGTGGTTTAAAAATGCTTCGTTTTACGTTGTCCAAGAACCGCACCAATCGCAAAATCGCTTGCATCACACATTAATTCGAAAGATAGGTTCCAATTTGGGACAACTAAGATCGGAGCTTCGGTAAGCTTCTTCTTAAGTGTTTCGAAAGCATTGATACAATCTTGAGAAAATACAAACGGTGTGTCTTTTTCAAGAAAGGTAGTTATTGGTCTAGAAATCTTGGAAAAGTCCATGAATGAAACGACGGTAAATCCTTCATAGACTAAAAAGCGTTCTAACTCCTTTTAACTGTAGGTCGGATGGGGGAGTTTAGCAATTACTTCAGAATTTTTCTCGTTCGAACCTCAATTACGGACTTTCGATATCATATGACCTAAAACAATACTCTTTACACTGAAATAACATTTTCCTAATTAAAGGAAATAATTTGGTTCTCCATGTTCTTAAATTCGTTCAAGATTAGAAAGACAATAATCAAAATTATCACCAAAACGGAAAAAATCATCCATAAACACCTTCATTGACTTTCTACATGTCGTGAAAAATTGCATCAAACCAACGATTGAAAGTTCCAGGACAATACATAATCCAAATGTGCATACGAGGGGGGGGGGGGGGGGGGGGGGGGGGGGGGGGGGGGGGGGGGGGGGGGGGGGATAAGCAAAAGTACCGTATGGGCACATAAAAGTCATTTTTTCTTGATCTTGAGGATCAATTAGAATTTGAAAATACCTTGAAAAACCATCTAAGAAACAATAGAATTCATTGCCGGCTAGACGTTCTAGCATTTGATCCATGAACGAGAGAGGAAAATGATCTTTACGAGTTGCTTCGTTAAGCTTCCTATAATCCGAAATCATACTCTCCATCCGGTAACTAGACGTGTCGGAATTAATTCATTCTCTTCATTTGCAACGACGGTCATTCCTCCTTTTTTAGGGACACAATAGATTGGACTAACCCACGGGCTGTTGGAGATCGGGTATATTATTCCGACATCAAGAAGTTTAATCACCTCCTTCTTAATGACTTCATGAATTTTTGAGTTCACCCGTCTTTGACTTTGCACCGATGGTTTATAATCGTCTTCCATCAAAATCTTATGAGTACAAAAACGAGGGTCAATACCCTTGATATCGGTTATTTTCCAAGCAATGGCATGTTTATGAGATTTAAGAACATTAATGAGAGCTTCTTTTTGATCGTTTTTTAAACCTTTTGCTATGATGACGGGTAACTTATTGTTTTCTTCCAAGAAAGCATATTCTAAGTGAGATCGTAAGTCTTTTAATTCCAATTCCGGAGGCTCTTCAATTGAAGATTTGGCCTCGGTAACTTCACTTTGCTTAAGGTCCATCGAAGGAAGTTAAAACGGGTCATCATTTAACAATTGTTTATGCACATAAATGTCTTCCTCCTGATCACAATCATCATGATCACTTTCCAAAGAGAGTGATTTATCATATAGATAAGCATCGATTTCTTCCAAAGTAAATTCAGAAGTAAACGGCTCAGATGTCGAAGTGGGATTGACACCTTGAAAAATCATCACTAGACATCCTAATAATTCCGGAACATACTTCTCACAAATTTCATCAATGATGTCAATTCGGTTTACCGATTTGTTATTTGTAGAGGAATATTTCATGGTTTGCTCTAAATTGAAAGTGACGGCTTCGTTATCAACACGGAGGGTGATTTCTCCTTCATAAACGTCAATTAAGGTACGACCGGTTTTCAAAAATAACCTTCCAAGTATAAGAGGTACTCGGGGATCAGCTTCGATATTGACAACTACAAAATCGGCGGGAAAGTGGAATTTTCCAACTTTAACGTAGATGTCTTCGGCTAAACCCTTAGGGTAAGTTATGGATTGGTCTGCTAACTCTAAATTCATTCGAGTCGGTGGAAGTTCGGGCAACGAAAGTTTTTTCCAAATCGACAAGGGCATTAGATTTATGCTCGCACCAAGATCGGCCAAGGCGTAACATATCTCCATTCCCAGGAATTCACAAGGAATAATACTCTCCATCCGGTAACTAGACGTGTTAGAATTAATTCATTCTCTTCATTTGCAACGACGGTCATTCCTCCTTTTTTAGGGACACAATGGATTGGACTAACCCACGGGCTGTCGAAGACCGGGTAATATTATACCATGCCCCCCCCCCAACCACGCCCCCCCCCAACCCCCCCCCCAACCCTCCCCCCCCCCCCCTCCCACCGCCCCCACCGCCCCTCCTCCCCCGCAACAAGAAGTTTAATCACCTCCTCTTAATGACTTCATGATTTTTTGAGTTTCACCCGTCTTTGACTTTTTGCACCGATGGTTATACAATCGTTCTTCCATAAAAAGCTTTATGAGTACAAAAACGAGGGTCAAATACCATGATATCGGATTATTTTCCGAAGCAATGGCAAGTTTATGACATTTAAAGAAACATTAATGAGAGCTTCTTTTTTGATCGTTTTTAGAACCTTTTGCTATGATGACGGGTAACTTATCTATTTTTCTTCCAAGAACGCATATTCCTATAGTGTAGTATGGTAAGTCTTTTAATTCTAATTCCGGAGGCTCTTCAATTGAAGATTTGGCCTCGGTAACTTCACTTTGTTTAAGGTCCATCGAAGGAAGTTAAAACGGGTCATCATTTAACAACTGTTCAAGCACATAAATGTCTTCCTCCGGATCACAATCATCATGATCACTTTCACAAAGAGATTGATTTTATCATAAGATAATCTCGATTTCTTCCAAAATAAATTCATAAGTGAAACGGCTTAGATGTCGAAGTGGGATTGCCACTTTAAAAATCATCACTAGAAATCTCTAATAATCCGAACATACTCCCCCACCAAAAACAAAAATTTCATCAATGATGTCAATTCGGTTTACCGATTTGTCATTTGTAGAGGAATATTTCATGGTTTTGGTCTAATTGAAGTGACGATTCGTTATCAACACGGAGGTGATTACCTCCTTCCCATAAACGTCAATTAAGGTACGACCTGGTTGTCAAAATAACCTTCCCAAGTATAAGAGGTACTCGGGGATCAGCTTCAAAATCGACAACTACGAAATCGGCGGGAAAGTGGAATTTTCCAACTTTAACGTAGACGTCCTTCGGTCTAACCCTTAGGGTAAGTTATGGACGTCGCGCAACGTGCCTAAATTCATCGAGTTCGTGAAAGTACAGGCAACGAAAGTTTTTTTCTAAAAATCGACAGGGGCATTAGATTGCTCGTGCACCAAAATCGGCAAGGCGTAACATATCTCCATATCCCGAGAATATCACAAGGAAATAAGACATATTCCCGGATCCTTAGCTTTTCGGGAATTTTTTTAAGAGCCATTGCCGACAATTCGTCGTTCAAAGGAATGTATTCACCTATCACGAGCATGGCACTTTCTTTATTCATTAACAGATTCCTTATCGTAGAGCAAATCTCGGCATTAAAAAAAAAGCATCTGCAAAACTTATATCAAAACGCTAATCATTTAAACAATTGAAAAATTCTTTTCTATTTTTTATGAAGCTTTTTCTTGATTCTTTTGATTGTCTTGTCTTGAGTGTAAGGAATGTTTGCTTAGGACCGTCTTCAGATCTCGGGTTTCCGGTATCGGAGTTGATACTGGTAAAGTCTTCGAATCTCGGGATCCGGAATTTGTTTAAGGGATAACCTAGGTGGGATTTGGACGGCTACTTCCTTGGAAATTATTTTGCTCCCATCCATTACTTCCTCGGTCACTCTACCACTACCTTGTTTCGGGGAAGGTTTAGTTGGAATCGTGTGTCCCTCGTCCTCGAAAGCTACACCATTCTTCGGGTAGTGATGCTTTCATCTCCCGCCTTTCGGGTTAGGAATTGTATTAACACAAAGTAACTCAAAGGTGTAGGCGTGGGCTTGAAAGAACGTACTATAACATGTTTTGAAGATTATTAGTTGTTGCAACGTGTTTTTGAAAAGCATTATTTTTACTACATCAAAGCAGTTTGTTGGATTCTTATGGTAGTTTTTTGAATCTCGTTCTATAACTCTCCTTTCATCGAAGTGATTTGGTATTGCAAATTCCGAATTGTTTGATCATTAGACTTCTTTGTAATTCGAAAATCATTTTGAAAAATCTTTCACTTGGATTATTAGTGCACGTTGAAACTGTTGATTTTGAAACCCTGGTTTTGAACATTTCAAAGCATGATTACTTGACGTTGAAAACCTTTGATTTTTGAAAATTGTTCCCTTCGATTGTAAAATTATTCCCTTGACCTAGATTATATAAATTCCTATTTTGAATTTGATTTTGCACCTGAGCAAATCCGGTGGGTGCCATTTGATTACTAACTCGATTGGTGGGGCTTGTTGATTATAGTTTCCCGTTGTTGCATAAACACTTTGGTTATTATCGGTAGCCGGTACAATTATACCATGCTGATCTCCACACACAAGTAACCACAATTTCCTTCAACCGCCTAACCGGTGCGGGAGGGATAACAACCTTTTTAGAAACAATCTCGACTAAGGTCGAAAGTTTGAATCGCAAGTTCATTCAAATTCGTTTCATCCTTGTTTTTCTAACATTTTTCCCTAGAATTAACCCTAAAGCATATGTTTTATTTCTCGAAATAACGCAGTTCTTTGACTTGTTTTCAATTAAATTCAAAGCTTCCCTAGTAGTCTTACTTAACAAATTACCACCTGCCGCGACATTTAAGGAATCTTGTTCATTCTCGGTTAAACCATTTAAAAGGTATCAACCTGAGTTAACTCCGAAAATCCATGGTGAGGGCAAGATCTAAGCAAACCCTTAAAACGTTCCCACGCTTCACTAAAAGATTCATCGAATTCTATGTGAAAAACGAGAAATTTTGTTCTTAAGGTAGTGGTTTTTTGAAGGGGGGAAAAAAGTTGGTTAACGAACTTGGTAACCGAGATCACCCAAGTTAGAATTGAATCGAATGTTCTATTCACCGTACCAAGTTTTAGCGGCTCCCCGAGCGAATAAGGAACACATCATGAGCTTAATCACATCATTAGGCACATTCCTAAATCGTAAGGTCGAAGTAATCCTTTTGAAACTATTAATATGAGCATGAGGATTTTCATTTTCTAAACCATGAAACGGGTTCGCTTGAACCAATTGAAGCAAATTTATAACACCTTGTGTTTTCAAGTCATTGACGACGTCGATAAATGTACTATTTATTTTTAGTGTTGTACGCGTTTGCTTGTAATTTCATGAATTAAGTTTAAATCGCGTAAACTAAAAATTAGCGTTCAATGTAAACGGGTATCAAACAATTAAATATTTACATCAAGCAAGGGTTATATAATTATTTTGAGAATAATTATTAACTTTGTTCATTTTATTTTTATCGGATACGTAAAGAGTATACGTTTCGCGATAAATTGCGTTTAGGCACTCCCGAAACCACGAAAACTTTTCTATGCTTCAACAAATACCCACTTTTATACCCAATACATAAAATTTACTCAAATATATCATGTATAACTCATTTATGCCGAAATTCTTGCAAAGGATGCAAAGTTATACAAGTGTTTCATGAAAAACTCTTCCATGTTGGTCAAATGCACCATACTTCTTTAATGGCACACCATACCTAGCTTACCTTGACTAATGACCATACCCATGGCCATACCTAAGACTAAGACCCATTACTTGCACCTTACTTTGACTCCTAGACCATGCCTTGCACCATACTTACATCTATACATAAAAGTATAACACTTACACACTTTACACTTAGAAAAATTAAACCAAAAACTCCCTTTTTCTTCTATAGAGCTCACGGCTCAAACAACCTTCAACAACAAACCAATACAAAATTTTCTACAATCCATACACTTCTATACACACCTATCAAAGATATACTAAGGCATTTTGCAAGCATTGAATCACCAATTTTCCAATATATCAGCAAGTTAAAGAAAGTAGGTCTAAGTTTTAAGGAAAGCAAAGGTTTCTTAAGATTCAAGCTAGGATTTAAGGCTAAACGAAGGGTTTTAGTACTCGTACATCATCTCATCATACTCATAAGGTCCACTTGAACTCTTTATGTTTTTTTTTTTATAATGTTCAATTTTATGCACATGATTAGTTGTATTAGCTAAGATCACCAAAATTTTATGTTTTATTCATGAAAATAGAAGTTTATACTTGAAATGATCATTTTACAACTTATATATAGTTTGTGTTATTACACATATCAGTTGAAAATAAAGAAAAAATGTTGTATCATATTTTTTTGTGTGTAAACAAGATTATGGATGTAATTAGGGTTTTCATAGTATTCAAAATATGTTTTTAAGGCTACAGAAATACATAGACATGGTTAAAGTTAATATGAACTCATATTGATGTAAAAAATCATGTGAAAAATAAAGTTATAACAAGATGTGAAAGGCGTGAATTAATGGTTTATTATATAAAAGTGCCCAAAATTAAACTAGTAATTAAGGATAAGTATAAAGTTTTGTGTTGTAAGTATATTAATGGAACTATTATAAAAGTTTGGAACCATGAGAACTTAAAGGCCACATGGACATATATATATATGATATCATATGATGACAAATATGGAAATAAAGACGTAAAGGTAAAAGGTTATAAAGTCAAATTAAGGAAACAAAGTTGATTTTTGGACATATGAAAGATATTACAAACATTCTGTCCAATTTCCGTGTCTAAGACATACCATTTTATATTTTTTATAAGATCAATACAATTCACGACATTCCGAAAAAGTAAGAAACTTTTTAAACGGATTAGATAACGAAAAGTTACGTTTAAAACGATTATACGTTACTAAACGATGTCCGTAATAAATTTTTTATAAAACATTTTTATATAAATAATAAAACAAGCAAGTGTTGATATTTTTAAACAAAAAACACATATTATTAGGATTCCAAAATGATTAAAAACGTCATTTTTCAATTAATAACGAACAAGTTATAATTTCGCGAGTTTAACTACAATTAATACTTTTATAAACTACTTTTATAAAAGTTACTATACATGACAGAAAGTTAATTTTGGGTAACCTCATAGAAAATGTAAAACTTTCAAATACGAGAACGTCCTCGCAAGAAACGTTAGAAAACAGGAGCTATAACGAATAAAATACGATGTATACGTGTTTTTACGACAATTAAATCGATAAAATATACCAAAGTCTGATGTGAAACAAAATTTTTACTGTTCACCAGTATGTCCGAAATTCAAAATGTCGTATTTATGATAACTCGTCTTGGTACGAAAAGATGGGCATAGGAAACGCGAGAAACGGGTTTAAAAAGCGAAAGTTACGCCAGTTTTTACTAAACGGTAATTAATAAAAGTTTTAACTTTATTAAACACAATGTGTTAACAAAACCATTAGTTGGTATTGAAGTGATCTATATAGAATGTTGAATGTGGTTAATCAAAGTACTATATTACTAGGGAGTTTCATAATGAGGCCTCTTCGGATGGCGTTTTGACGAGTTGTTGGATTTACGATTTAAAGTGTCCTAACTCCTCGAACGTCATGTCATGACCTCTTTAATTATGATAGCCCGAACGATAGTACGATATAATCTATAAGATTACATTCAATGTTATCAATAAGTACTCGGTACTTATACGACCTATGATAATTTAGGTTGCATTCGATCTTTACGTGACGGCATTAACTGCGACATGGATAATCAAACTCAAGGTGAGTTCATAGCCCCACGTTTTACATGCATATTGTATGTTACAAAGTTTTTGGGGTGAAAAACATGCAATGTTATACAACTTGACACAAGTGGTATAAGATGTTAAATTATGATTACATTTGCCTAAAGAAGCCGATAACCCATCTGAGCCCATATCATTGAACTGTTAATTACATCGCGAATGATTATGAATATATCTATTATTGTATTGACAACCCCGTTCGGGTGATTAGCTATCACTGAACAACGAACGTATACCATGTCGAATATAGGATGTTGCGGGTTAGAACATCACTCACGGGCAATGGAGGCCATTAATTTGGTACTCACATACGTCAAGCTTCAGTGTCATGAGCTTAGAGCAACGTAATTACATTTATATGATGTCTGCATTTGTTGCATTATCATACACTTGGGTATACTTGTGGTCCTACAAATATGATTTATCAACCAATGAATTCACCAACATTAATTGTTGATGTTTTAAAGTAATGTTTTTCAGGGGATCAATAAGCACGAGTGCAATGGAAACGATTGGATGGTTTTGATTGGGATGTCATGCAATAAAAGATTTTGTCGCATTCATTTTTATGGCTGAAAATCTTTGTATATTGATTAATTGAACAAGTAAAGCTTCTCGGGCTTATTGTAATAATTACTTAGTAAATCAATGTATCATTTCAAACGTCTTTTTGGTCGTTCAATATATACTTGTGTTATTGAAACTGAAATAACACGCCCCGTACCTATTATTCCGCTGCGACCCAATTTTGGGAGGTGTTACAGATTGGTTATCACGAGTCCAAGGTTTATAGAGAACCAAGTCAAATGTTTTTGCTGGTACTAATAACCGTTTCAAACAATAATTCATACAACGTGGTTGTAGCACGGACACTACATAAGTTCATACATTTCAAGCATAAACTGCATGTTGCATTATTAGTAGGACTAGAATCAATTCGTAATTGATGATACCTGTTATGATTATAAATGTATATTATAAGAGTCTTATATAATATACTCATATAAGCCATTTTTGCTGGTCACAGTAGTCATGTCAGCTGATTCTGCTGTTACCTATCTTCTAGTCGCACTCGTGGCACGATCTTGTAGTAATTCCATCTGGAGATCCTACGAGGAGGCTGCGACAGTTTGTTGGATCAGCCACGTTCTCCAGAGTATGTACCTGATCCCATGGAGCTGGAGGATCATGTACCAGTGTACATTCCGGAGCCTGAGCATCCTGAGGACTTAGTGCCAGCTGAGGATGAGGCACCTACACCTCTACTACCACCATCCTTTTTATCTCCACGTAGTCGACCCCTTAGTCCTAGAGCACTCGAGGTTGAGATGAGAGATATAGCATCAGCCTTCTATCATTCACTACACCCATCAGGGACCCCACCATTGTTACCTATCCCTCTACCTGCACCATCTACTAGCCGCAGAGCTGATATTCCCGAGGCTGACACGCCGCCTCGGAAGAGACTACTACTTACTACTCCCAGACCTGGGTGTGAGGTTGGAGAGAGTTCTGCTGCTGCTGCTGCGAGACAGCCAGGACCCACTATAGAGACCAGACTCCTAGATACTGAGAGGAGGATTATGACCGCCTTAGAGTTGGTCAACAGGAGGGTCAGTTACCAGGTAGATGTTCGCAGTAGAGAGAGTTCTGAGTTTTACACACGACATCACGATGCCCAGACGGATCGTGCATCAGTGATAGTGCAGAGGATTTGAGGTAATGGAGGATAAGAGAGACTTGCTTACGAGCATAAGAGTATTCAGACCGTCAGACTTGGCTAGGGTCTGAACTCACTGCAGGGCATTAGAGGCACGATGTTACAGTATTAGAACTGATGCGGCGCCACTAGTGGCACGTCACTGCAATGATCTTGCGTTCAGTATATCATGCGTACCCAGGCCCTGGAGCTGAGTGCGCGTTGACACATTGGAGACGCTGTAGCAGTTCCTAGACTTTTGGTTTATGAATTTGAATCTACTATGGCTCTGTTAAGTTTGTATGGGTTACTCCCAGCTAGCAGGCGGTATAGATCACCTTTATGTTTTGTTAGATATCTGTATAAGATCTTTTACTTCTGATTAGCTATCCTTATAAGACTACTAAGTATGTAACGGGTAACTCCCTGCTAGTAGGTGCTCTAGTGTTATTTTCATGTTTGTACTAGGCTAATCCCGGCTAGTAAGGCTTAGGGTTATTATGTTTTTTTGTTGTAACCTAAACATTATGATCATTTTGTATCAAAACCAATCATGTATGTTTTCCAGTTATATATGGAATGGTGGTATTCTGTCATGTTTATAATCGAATTTGTGATGAATGAATGTCGATTTGGTTATATCATTATTACTTACAATTCAATGATTGAAGAAAATGGCACCAAAACGAGCCACAAGGTCAACGCCGGTCACAACAACACCAGCCCCAAAAGCAGCCACAACCACTACGATCACTAATGCCCAACTCCAAGCTATGATTGATCAAGGTGTCAGTGCCGCTTTGGCCGCACGTGACGCAACCAGGAATGGCATTGATAGCCATTCTTCGGGAACGGGTGTCAGGGGATCTGAACGCATTGCTCAAGAGTGCACTTACCAGGATTTCATGAAGTGCAAACCTCTGTATTTCAAGGGCAATGAGGGAGTGGTTGAGTTAACCCAATGGTTTGAAAGAATGGAGACTGTTTTTCAGATAAGAAACTGCTCGGTGGAAAATCAGATCAAATTTTCTACTTGTACTCTTTTAGCAGGTGCTCTAACATGGTGGAATTCCCATGTTATGACTGTTACTCATGATGTTGCATATTCAATGACTTGGGTAGATCTAAAGAAGAGGATGACTGATTCGTGGGATAGTATATATATATATATACTAGGCAAATCCAAACTCTTCACCCTTGACAAAGGGAAAAAGTCAAGACCTACTTAGAAATAACGTTTTCAAGAACTAGCACTTCTGTGTGTTAGGATGTTCCCTGAGGAGTCAGACAAAATTGAAAGGTATGTCGGAGGATTGCCCGACATGATCCATGGAAACATCGTAGCTTCAAAGCCAAAGACCATGCAAGAGGCTATTGAAATGGCCACTGAACTGATGGACAAGAGAGTCAGTACCATTGCAGAAAGACAAGCTGAAAACAAGAGGAAGTTTGAAAACACTTCCCGAAACAATCAGAATCAACAACAACAACAAAATAAGAGGCAGAACACAGGCCAGGCCTACACTGCAGGCAATAGTGACAGGAAATCATACGCCGGGTCTAAACCTCTGTGTTCCAAGTGTAATTATAATCATGAAGGTCCTTGTCTACCTAAGTGCAGTAACTGCAAGAGGGTTGGCCATCTGGCCAAGGATTGTAGGAGCCGACCTGCAAATGCCAACAACAACAATAACAACAACAACAACCGCAACAACAACAATAATAATCAGAAGGGAAATGGTTGCTATGAGTGCGGAGCTCAAGGACATTTTAGAAGAAACTGCCCAAAACTGAGAAACAATGACCATGGTAATCAAGCTGGGAATGACAGAGCTCCAGCGAAGGTGTATGTGGTTGGAAATGCAGGGGCAAATCCAGACAACGTCTTTGCGGGTACGTTCCTTCTAAACAACCGTTATGCTTATATCTTGTTTGATACGGGTGCCGATCAAAGTTTTGTATCTACTGCATTTAGCTCCCAAATTGACATCACACCATCTACCCTAGATCATTATTATGATGTCGAACTAGCTGACGGGAGGATAATTGGGTTAAACACTATACTTAAGGGTTGCACATTAAACTTCCTAAACCATCAATTCAACGTAAACTTAATGCCTGTAGAACTTGGTAGTTTCGATGCTATAATCGGTATGGATTGGTTGGCGAAATACCAAGCGGTCATTGTGTGTGCCGAGAAGATTGTTCGCATTCCCTGGAAAAATAAAACCTTAAACATAACACGGTGATGAAGTACCCAGTAATGTGACACGCTTTAACATCATTTCTTGCACTAAAACGCAGAAAGTACATGGAAAGAGGGTTTCCTACTTTCTGGACATGTTACTACAAAAGAGGTTGAAGACAAAGTCCGGAGAAGTAAGCGACTTGAGGACGTACCAAAAGTTCAGACTTTCCTGGAAGTATTTCCGGAAGACTTGCCGGTCTCCTCCGACTCGACAAGTGGAGTTTCAAATTGATTTGGTACTGGTGCAGCACCCTGTAGCAGGGCACCTTATCGATTGGCGCCTTCCGAAATGAAAGAATTATCTGAGCAACTGAAAGAGCTATCCGACAAAGGCTTTATAAGACCCAGTTCCTCACCCTGGGGAGCTCCGGTCTTGTTTGTCAAGAAGAAAGACGGATCATTCCGGATGTGCATTGATTACCGAGAATTGAATAAACTAACGGTAAAGAACCGTTATCCGCTCCCAAGAATTGATGATTTATTTGATCAGCTCCAAGGGTCGAGTGTCTACTCAAAAATCGACCTAAGGTCAGGTTATCACCAATTGAGGGTTCGAGAAGAAGACATTCCGAAGACTGCCTTCAGAACTCGTTATGGCCATTACGAATTTCAAGTTATGCCGTTTGGTTTGACAAACGCACCTGCCGTATTCATGGACCTTATGAATCGGGTATGCAAACCATATCTGGATAAATTTGTGATTGTCTTTATTGACGATATTCTGATTTATTAGAAGAACAAGGAAGAACATGAAAAACACCTTAAGCAAATCTTAGAATTGCTTAAGAAAGAGGAGTTGTATGCCAAGTTTTCTAAATGTGAATTTTGGATTCCCAAAGTACAGTTCCTCGGTCACGTAATCGATAGAGAAGGAATTATGTGGATCCAGCCAAGATTGAATCCAGTAAGATTGACATCCTCCTAAGTCACCAACGAAGATTCGTCAATTTTAGGTCGTTGCCGGGTATTCCCGGCGGATCATTGAAGGGTTTTCAAAGATTCGCCAAACCAATGACTAAGCTTACAACAAAAGAAGGTCCAAGTTTGTAGTGGGGAGATAAACAAGATGCCAGCTTTTCAACAATTGAAAGCAAACGTTGTGCAGTGCACCAATCCTTGCAATTACCCTGAAGGAAGCGAAGATTTCAACGCATACTGCGATGCTTATCGAAGAAGGGTTTGGGCAATGGTGTTGATGCAGAGAGAAAAAAGTGATTCTTATGCATCACGCCAACTGAAAATCATGAAAAGAACTATACTACTCAGATTTAGAAACTTGGTGCAGTGTTGTTTTGCTCTTAAGATCTTGGAGACCTTATTCATATGGAAACTAAGTGTATGTTGTTTCACCACGATCACAAGAGTCTGCAAATATTTTAAGATCAAAAAGAGTTGAACATGAGGCAACGCCGATTGGTTAGAGTTGCTAAAGTTGATTACGATTGCGATATTTCGTTATCACCCAGGGAAAGCAAATGTCGTTGCTGATGCTTTGAGCAGGAAAGAACGAGAACCACCGTTAAGAGTTCGAGCCTTGGTTATGACTATTAGCTTGAATCTTCCCAAACAGATTAAATGCTCAGACTGAAGCGCGAAAACTGAAACAGAGAACATAAGAGGAAGAACGTTGGGGGAATGTTGATTGAAAATGCTAAATTTCCAGAAGCAATTAGAGAACAAAAGTTGGAACCACGTGCGGATGGAACCCTGTGCCTCAATGGCAGGAGCTGGTTACCTTGTTATGGCGATTTGCGGACTGTGATCATGCACGAGTCCCACAAATCAAAATACTCTATTCATCCGGGTTCCGACAAAATGTACCAAGACATGAAGAAGCTATATTGGTGGCCCAACATGAAAGCCGACATAGCCACCTATGTTAGCAAGTGTTTGACCTGTGCTAAGGTCAAGGCCGAACATCAAAGGCCATCAGGATTGTTGGTACAACCGAAGATACCTGAATGGAAGTGGGACAACATCACCATGGATTTTGTTACTAAGCTTCCTAAGTCGTCGCAAGGCTACGACACCATTTGGGTAATTGTTGACCGACTCACTAAGTCTGCGATCTTCACACCAATGAGAGAGACTGATCCTTTGGATAAACTTGCAAGAATGTACCTGAAGGAGGTGGTCACGAGACATGGAATACCTGTCTCAATCATTTGTGATCGCGACCCGAGATTCGCATCCAATTTCTGGAGGTCACTTCAGAACCATTCAAACTCTCGAGGATATGTTGCGTGCTTGTGCAATCGACTTTGGAAAGGGTTGGGTTAACCATTTGCCATTAGTCGAGTTTTCATACAACAATAGCTATCACGCTAGCATCAAGGCCGCACCATTTGAAGCACTTTATGGTCGGAAGTGTCGTTCACCTGTTTGTTGGACTGAAGTTGGAGAAGCTCAAATACTCGGTCCAGAACTGATCTAAGAGACCACACCGTCGTCAAGTGCTGCATCGTAAGCCTTGAGGACAAGGCTCGTTTAACGGGGGAAGTCTATAACACCCTGTGTTTATACCCAATACATAAAAGTTACAAAATATATCATATATATCATATGTATGCTGAAATTTTTGCAATATATACAAGACATATAAGAAAACTCTTCCATTTGGTCAATGTATTTCACTTGCTCATTAATACCTAGCCATACCTTGTTACTTTGACTCAAGACAAGAACACAAGAACCCTTAAAACCCTTCTCATGTTCCTTGGACTCCTAATGCACACTTTTGACCAACTAGGATTATATATATACAAGTTTCATGCAAGAACTATCA
>BQNB010111984.1:0-22240 GCA_026074375.1 Tanacetum coccineum
AATATTTGTTCCTTTCCCGCTCCAATTGCAGGGTTGTTAGTGGACTTATTTGTGTTGTTTTTAGATTAGAATTTGTATGGGATTAGAATTCTTGTAGTTTAAGCCGAAGCTCAAGCCCAAGTGTCAGACTATACAAATTGTAACGAATGTAATCTAACATTATTAATTAATTAACAAGCAGGATTACCCGCGCGTTGCTGCGAGTCATTATTTTTTTCGCGTTGTTGCGAGGCATTATTAATTTTTTATTTTGTGCGGGTTAATTTTTTTGGCCTCATGTTTAGTAGTTTGTTTTTTTTTCTTATATGGGCTTATGTGTGGGGCTCATGTTTAAAGGTTGCTTTTTTTGGCTATACGGGGTTTTTTTTTAATATAATTTTAAGGGAACGTGGGTTTTAAATGAGAATCGCGCGTTACTGCAGGGAGTTTTTTTATTGTATTTTGTGCGGGTTTATTTTTTCGGTCTCATGTTTAATAGTGCGGTTTTTGTGTTAAAATTTTGTTTTTATTTTTTTCTATTTTTTTGTTTTTTTTATATGGGCTAATGTGTTGGGCTTCATGTCGCGGCTATTTTTTTATCTGAATTGCGGGTTTATTTTTGTGTTAAAATGTTATTTTTATTTTTTTCTATTTTTTATTTGTGCGGGTTTATTTTTTCGGTCTCATGTTTAATAGTTTGTTTTTTTTATATGGGCTTATGTGTTGGGCCTCATGTCGCGGGTATTTTTTTATCTGAATACGTCAACACTTTTGTAAAAAAAATTCTATTTTGTGCCGAGCGGTTTTTTTACATTGCCTAAAAGAAAAAAAAGGCTAAATGGGCCGGCCCAAGTTGGGAGCCCAACAAAAAACAGTACCCAGCCCACTGTCAAAACGACAGTGTTTTGGCTGGGTAATGAGTATTATATAATATAAATATAATGAAAGAGCAGGAAACTTGAATCCCAACCCGGGTATCCGACCCGACCCGGCCGGGGGGCTCATGACCCGGCCCACAACACAACCCACAAACCGGCCCATTAATCGACCCGACCCATTTTAGGCCCGGCCCACTTTCGGCCCATGTGAATTTTACAAAATACCCCCATACTATGTGAAAATTACGAAACTTACCCTCACTTTTAAAAAATTACAAAATACCCCGTCTCTCGCTAACGGTTGTTAAGTAACGACCGTTAGTTTAGTTTAACGAACGTTAATTTTTTTTTTCAATTTATAAAAAAAACCATTTGGGTAATCGGTCCTTTACATCGTTAATCTCACGTCCCGCAGCGAAGCGCGGGTAATCCAACTCGTTATCCATTATCCATGATGGGTTTTAGTATAATTATCCATGATGGGTTTTAGTATAATGTATGACAAGCCAAAGTGTTATCTTTATTTTATTTTTTATATATTTTGTGCGGGCTTTTTTTCGGCTCATGGTTAAAAAAAATTTTATATGGGCCTATGTATTGGGCCTCATGACGTGGATATTTTTTTATCTGAATAAATCAGTACTTTTGTAAAAAAAAATTCCTATGTTGTGCGGAGGATTTTTTTTTATATTATTTTGTGCGGGTTTATTTTTTTGATCTGATGTTTAATAGTTTTCTTTATATAGGCTTATGTGTTGGGCCTCATGGTGCGGGTATTTTTTGATATGAATAACTCAGTATTTTGTAAAAAAAATTATTATGTTGTGCCGAACAAATTTTTTTAATATTATTTTAATAGTGGTTTTGTTTTATATTCGCTTATGTGTTGGGCCTCATGACGCGGATATTTTTTGATCTGAATAAATCAGTACTTTGGTAATTTTCTTTTTTTATTTTGCGCCGAGTATTATTTTTTTTTTTTTTGTATTGCGTATTTTTTTAAAAAATTTATGAGCCGGCTCAAAGTGAGAGCCCAATGGGCTGAGTACTGTAGCGTGCTTTGATTCTCTTTTGATTGTATGTATAATGTATAATATATTACTCGTATTAAATTTAAAAAATTTCTTAAGTGTATAAACACACGTATTTAGCCCAACTTAATTCACCACAAACCAAACCAAAATCGATAGTAAATAACTTGTCGTTAATTAATGAATATCTTATTTTTGCATTAAAGGAAATGATAACAATCTTAAATGGCTTAGATATATAGACAAACTTGAACAAAAATTCTAGATTCCCGTATATACTTTTTAGATGTCAAATGTCAAACTCGAGTTTCCAACGATAAAACTATTCAAACTTTGTGGAGTAAAGAGATATAGTTTACTCTATGTTGACAACTGATAACAACATCATTAGCACCCTATATATAAAAGCATCAAAGTCTAACATATGTTCAAATTCAACCACATAAACCATCTCATAAGCCTTAACAAAAATGATTACTCTCATCATCTTAACAATCCTGTGTACCAACTTATTCACCAATCCTGCTAAGGGTGTTTCAACGATCACACTTGGCGACCAACTCAACAGCTCATTTCAGCTCGTTTCGCCAGGTAACAACTTCACGTTAGGCTTCTTCAACATATCCGCAACAAATTTTACTTATTTAGGAATTTGGTATACTAACGATGATCGGCTTAGGAGAGTATGGGTAGCTAACCCATCCATACCGATCATATCAAGTTCTAGCGTCCTTATGATCAATCCTAATACTAGCAAACTGATCATCTCTTTTGGAGGAACAACTCTAGTAAATATATCTGATAATCAATCTGGTCGTGATTCTAACTTGATTGCGTCTCTTGAAGACACTGGTAACTTTCAGTTGAGGAATGAAACAAATAATAGTATTATCTGGTAGAGTTTTGATCATCCTACCAATGTACTTTTACCAGGTATGAAACTTGGGGCTGACCTTAGAACGGGTCAGACTTGGAACTTAACGGTTCACCGATGACAGCCCTGATTCAGGTGCTTTTACGTTGAGTTGGGAGCCTAATGGAGAAAGTTCTCAAAGATTAACCATTAGACGACGTGGGAATCCGTATTGGACTAGTGGGGATTATCTGAATAATCAAACATTTGAGTACATGATAATCAATGAAGTTAGCGAATATCTGTACAATCTGAGTTATGTGTACAACAACGATGAAAGATATTTTAGTTATCGTGGCTTTAATGGTGTCATGCCCATGTGGACTTTAAGACCCAGTGGGGATATTTTAGATGGTGATAGCTCATTTATTTGGAGTCCTGAATTTTGTTACGGGTATGAGACAGATACCGGGTGTGTTGAAAGTTCTAACTTGCCTCGGTGTAGGAGTGATGATGATATGTTTCGTCAATTGAATGGGGATTTTATTCAGGGTATGCCTAGCATTTCAGTTGATGATAATGCAAGCCTAATCCTTAGTGATTGTATGGTGAGATGTTGGAATGATTGTAGCTGTTTGGGGTTTACCAAGGGTAGTAGTAATGGAACTGGCTGTATAACATGGACTGGAAACAAATCTGTCAATAACTTTACGATCAATGTTCAAGGAACATCTGTATCGAAGTACGTGCTTATTTCTCCAACTACGAGTAAAGGTATGTTGGTAAATTCTTATTTATATCCTCTGCTTTTATATAAACGTAGCCATATTTACTCATTTACTTAGATTGGGCCAATTCGGGTCATTTTCATCTCTAATGGGTCGAACCAGCAATATTTGAATATTATTCTAACAAAAAAGTGCCAAAATTAGCCCAAAGTGTAGTTCTGATGCAGAAATAATGATAAAATGTCTTAAATCGTTTTATCTAGAAAACTAGATAATTGTTAAAATTTTCAGATCACTTATAAAATGTCTTGACAACTAATAGTATACACTTATAAAAGTTTTTGGGAAGGAAACAATTTGGGTCGACCCAACCCATACCGATAATACCTATTATGGCCATTACCTACACGTTAATTTTTACACTTTTACTATTGATAACTGTAAATTGTGCTCACATTTACTTAAGACAGCTTAAATGTCATTGTATCGTGAGATCAATTATGTTGGTTGGAAAATTTGAGTGATTATCTTACACGAGATTGCCATTATACACAGGAAAGGCTAAAAACTGGATTTGGGCTCCCATTGTTATTGGGATGTTTATAATTATCTCTTTATGTCCCCACTAGATGGTCTATTGTTTCGGTATTTAAGAAGAAGAAACTCAGACAAGAAGGTATGTCAATTGATATTCATGCTAATATGGTAAAAGTTGAGATATTTATAATTATTTCAATTTCTAATCTGTGTTTCTTTTTATTGTAGAGGAGAGACAAAACAGGGATGATGAATATTTCCTTGAGCTAATGGCTTCCGAAAGCTTCGAGGGTACTAGTAATATTGAAAGAAATGGTAGAAAAGGAAGTGACTTAATGGTGTTTAGTTTTGTTGTCTTACTATAGTAGTGCCATATATGATTTTTGCAAGTGAGATAAGCTTGGATGATGAAGGGTGGTTTCGGGTCAGTGTTTATAAGGTTACTTGTTATCCTTGTTACGGTCATAGGCTTAACTTCAAACCGTGGTTTTACATTCAATGTAAATATATATGTTGATTTGAGAACTGGGGGAAAATTTATGTGAATGAACGAGAAATTTGCAATTCAAAAGGCTTTCAAAAAACATCAGGACAAGAGGCTTGGGGAATTCAAGAATGGAACTCTATACTTATTGCCCAAACTTCAATACGAATCTGGTGCGTGTTCTAGGGTTTTGTTGTATTTCGTGGAGAAGAAAAGATGTTGATTTACGAGTACATGCCTAACAAGAGTTTAGATTTCTTTCTCTTTGGTAAATAATACAATCAAACTAACTACAATTTTTATGATTTGAATATTGTTACATGTCTGTCTTATCTGACTTGTATATGCTAAAATGTTTAACTAGATGAAACCCGGAAGGCGCTGCTAGACTGGCCAAAACGATGGAAAATCATTGAAGGAATTGCTCAGGGTTTGCTTTACCTGCATAAATACTCGAGGAAGATTGCGAGTATATACATAGAGGGATCCTTTAAAGTAAGCAGAATGTTTTGTTAGTGAAAAATTTGAACCCATGATTTCCGATTTCGGTATGGCCAGGATTTTCAAACAAAATGAGACGGAAGCAATGACTAACAGGGTGGTTGGAACATAGTAATAATACTTCTTCCTAAATTTACCATTTGGCAAACATTTAGTTTTTGATTTTTGAAGTAATGACTTTAATTCGAATACGTTACACAGTGGTTACATGTCTCCTGAGTATGCAATGGAAGGTACTTTTTCGGAAAAGTCTGATGTCTTTAGCTTTGGAGTCCTAGTTCTAGAAATCGTGAGCGGAAGAAGAAATACTAGCTTCACACTTCTTGACAGGACACTCAATTTTTAGGTCGGATATGTATAAGTCTCTATTAATACTTTTTAAAAGAAATATGTTAACTGTTATTTTATTATAGGAGTTGAGTAATCCATTTGATCTGTTGTAGGCATGGGAGCTTTGGCAACAAGGAGATGCATTGCAATTGGAGGATCGCACAAACAGACGTAGGACGTATACTTGTGTGTCATACAACTGTTGTGAGACTATCATGTCGCACTTACTTTGTGCTACAAGAAAACGCATTGGATTAGACATTAATGTCAGATGTGGATCTCTATTGCTTATTAAGATACTATGTTGTTTACCTCGCCCAAAAAGTTCCTAGCATTCATTTTTTGGATACTACTCTTCCATAGTCTAGTCAGCTGAAACGAAGTCAGAGAACTATTCTGTAAACCAGATAACCATTACAGAAATGAGGGCTCGATAGCGTATTATTTTGTATCAGTTACATTCATTTCATTGCCGTCATTTATAATTGTAATTATACTGTTGAAATACAAGCTTAATTGGATTTTTGTTCTTATTTTTTAACTCATGAGGCGTTTAGCCTTCATGATCACGAAGACTCAAAATGCCTATAAAAATCTGTTAACTATTAATAAATCAGATTGAGATAAATTATGAAATCATAAACACGCTTCAAATTTCGTATGAATATATAGGACCCCATACGTTATACCGAGATGAAAAAATCTATATTTTTTTTTAAATGCTGAGATTTCTTTTCTAAATCTGCACAGAATAGTTTAAGGACTAAACTTGTTCTAGACTCATAACTGAGAAACTTTATGTGGTTTGCATGACTTGGTCCATAAATGTCTCAGTCATAGACGTACATCCCTTAAATCACGGCTAAATGAAGCTAGTAGTATTCTCTGCTCTTAGCTTCTTCTTTTTTAATACATATAACGTGGTCATCTACTAAGGGGTGGAGGGGTTTGAGGTTATTGTTTGGGGGTTGGCTTCTATAAATATATGACAAAAGATCCAATTTTTATCATTGATGACTCCATCTCAACCATCCATTTTTTAATCAAATTAAATAAAACTCACTTTTCACCTTATTTTTTAAAATTAAGTATCTCACAAACCGTTAATCGTTACGTAAAATGAAACATACCATTGCAACGAGAATTAAATCATTCTTTCTAACGAGGGGCACTTTGATATATTTTCGACGAACTTTTTTCTTAATTTTATTTTTTGTAGTTCATGTCTATGAAAGATCACATGTGATATGAAAATCACATGTGAATTTGATTTTACAAAAATCACACATGTTATTTTATAAATGAAATCCCATTGATTTTGTGAATACAAATATATGTGATTTTTCTCAGACGTGACTAAAAAAAATAGAAAAAAAAATTCATCGAGAAGTTGTATCAATGTGCCCCGCGTTAAAAGATAATCAATTCTCGTGACGGAGAAGATTTTTTTGTCGTTTAATAATCTATATAACCGATTGTAAGAATTTTAATTTTAAAAAAAAAGGTGAAAAGTGATTTTTGTTTTTTTTTTTTTTAATTAATAAAAACTGGGTGGGTGCTTATGATGAACCTTTACTGTATTCAGTTGACCAGTTCAATACCGTGGACTAATTGTCTACTTATCATTGATAAAAAAACAAAACAAATAAGTTTCCTGCGTTTAATGAATTAATTATGGATACTTTGTTATCATCATCTTCAAAGTTTCATGTAAAAATAGCTCCTCAAATTCTAACAATCCTTTTCTTCTGTTTATCTAATGGTAAATCCTACCTCTCATTTTTTATTTTTTTTTGAAATATTTCGCACATTGTTATTTGTTTCTGATGACTTGAACTCACGAGTTCTTGGTTTGTGTGTCGTTGCTATGATTTTGTTCTGAATACAGTTTTGTTTATATTTGCAGGAGCTTCAGGAACTAATATTACTTTTGTAAATAACTGTGAATACACTATTTGGCCCGGAATCTGGGGCGGCGCATCACAATTTAGCACCACTGGTTTCGAGCTCAAGAAAGGTAATTCAATCTCTTTTGAAGCTCCATCCGGATGGACGACCGGTAGAATCTGGGGTAGGACCGGTTGCAGCTTTGATGTGTCTGGTAATGGGTCGTGCACAAGTGGTGACTGTGGCACGGGTGAAGTGGAGTGCAACGGAAGTTTATACGTACCACCTGCTACAATTGCAGAATTTAGTTTGAATCAACTTCAAGGCCAGGACTTTTATGATGTAAGTCTTGTTGATGGCTACAACTTGCCTATGCTTATTGAGCCGACTGGTGGTTCAGGTTCTGGGTTACGAAGTTGTGGCAAAACGGGATGTATTGATGACTTTATTCAAAGGTGCCCATCGGAGCTGAGAAGAGGAGCCGGGTGTAGGACTGCTTGCCAAGCGTTTGGCTCGCCTGAGTATTGTTGTAGCAGTTCATTTGGATCACCAACAACGTGCAAGCCCACTGCATATGCTCAGTTGTTCAAGTCAGCTTGTCCTAGATCCTATAGCACCTCATTCGAGGATGAGACTGCGTTATTTATGTGTAATGGTTCTAATTACACTATCAGATTTTGTCCTGCTTTCGATTCATTTTCAGCTATGAAACTTGGCAGTCAACTCAAGTCCAATGATCAGCTTGTTTCCATCCTTGGAAACTTCACATTAGGGTTTTTCGATAAAGATTACAAGTACTTGGGAATTTGGTACACAAGTGACGTTAAATCCAAGAAAGTATGGGTAGCTAATCCAGAAGACCCGATTGTGTCTGGCTCCATGGACCATGCCCTCTCTATAGATGCCAAAACCGGAAACTTGATAATAACTTCCGCAAGTAGCACTCTAATGCGCATTACTGATGTAGATGTTGGTCCCAATCCAAACATAACTGCAACCTTGGAAAACAATGGTAATTTCCTGTTGATTAACAATATTGATAAGAAGATTTTGTGGCAGAGTTTTGATCACCCAACCAACGTACTTTTACCGGGTATGAAGTTGGGTTATGACACGACCATTGGGAAGAATTGGACTCTCACTTCGTGGTTGAGTAAAGAAATCCCTAATTCGGGAACGTTTACTTTGAGTTGGGAACCCATTGAAGAGGCATCTCAAAGATTGATGATTCGAAGACGAGGCCAACCCTACTGGACTAGTGGGAATCTAAATAGTCAAATGTTTCAGTATATGTCATTGAACGGTCCAGGTAGCCAATCCCGCTATAATCTCACTTCAGTTTACACAAATGAAGCACAATACTTTAGCTATGAGAGTAGTAATGCTGATTTACCCATGTGGATTTTGACACCAAAAGGGCAAATTAGAGATACTGATAACTCTACTTTGTGGACCCCTGAGTTTTGTTATGGGTATGATTCAAGTGATGGTTGTGTAAAAGAGTCGAGTTTGCCTCAATGTAGAAGAGAGGGTGATAACTTTAGTGAAAAGAATGGTGAATTTGATCCTGATAAGTCACAAAGTGTTACCGATAATAACTCAAGCTTAAGTATTAGTGATTGTTTCGTTAAGTGTTGGAATGATTGTAGTTGTGTTGGGTTTAACAGTAGTAATACCAATGAGACGGGTTGCGTTATTTGGACCGGAAGCAATAACTTTTTGGCTAATCCACGTGCCAACTCTACATTAAAGTATGTGATCAACCAAAATCCAATCAGTCCCAATACAGTAGGTATAATAGTATAATGTTAAATTTCCAATGATTTTGCTACCATTTGTACCTAGTTGAATCTAAACGAGCCAATATGCAGGCGAGCAAAAAAGCAAAAAATGGCTATGGATACTTATTGGTGTTGTTATTCCTTTGGTTTTCCTTTGTTTGGGGCTTTTATGGTATATAAAGAAGAGAAAGCATAGACAAGAAGGTACAAAACTAAATAAAATTAATTCAGAGATATTTTTCCTTTACGGTACTTTTGTTAAGTTGTGAATACTTGTTGTAGAACACAAGAGACGGAAGAGAGATGAATCTTTCCTTGAGCTGACAGCTTCTGAAAGTTTTAAGGATATACACCAACTTGAAACGGACGGTGGGAAAGGAAACGGTTTGCTACTATTTAGTTTTGCTTCTATAATGGCCGCAACAGATGATTTCTCACTTGAAAATAAGCTCGGACAGGGTGGTTTTGGACCAGTGTACAAGGTAACATACGTTTACTCTCACGCTTTAAATAGAATGTCGTGTTCTTTCTCCAAACCCGCAAAAATGATATAATGATATTACCAAACAGGGGAAACTAAGTGATGGACGAGAAATTGCAATCAAAAGGCTCTCAAGAACATCAGGGCAAGGACTTGTAGAATTCAAGAATGAGCTGATACTCATAGCCAAACTCCAACACACAAATCTTGTTCGTGTTCTTGGGTGTTGTATTCACGGGGAAGAAAAAATGTTAATTTACGAATATATGCCCAACAAAAGCCTAGATTTCTTTCTTTTCGGTAAGCATGCTTGTATAGTAAGTGCACAGAGCGGTGTTCTACTTGTTGATTTTTGTGATTTACTCTTTCATTGTCTTGCAGATGAAAACAGAAAGGCAGAGCTAAATTGGCCTAAAAGGTTTAACATCATTGAAGGAATAGCTCAAGGGTTGTTATACTTGCATAAATACTCAAGAATGCGAGTAATTCATAGAGACTTAAAAGCCAGTAACATTCTTTTAGATGAGAGTTTAAACCCCAAAATTTCTGATTTTGGTATGGCAAGAATATTTAAGGAGAATGAGACAGAGGCAATGACTAACAGGATCGTTGGAACATAGTAAGTGATTCAGTTATACCTTTTCATTTTAAATTTCTATAAATGTCTATATGTTGTCATGATCGATATCAGAATGAACTTAGATTTATTATTAACTTATAGGAGAAAAGAATATGATAATGAAAATGCAGAGTATCCTTTAGATAATTAGTTATTTTTTCCGGCAAGCTAAGTGTTTCTTTCTCTTCTTGTTTTTAACTTGAATTTTTCCCATTGCATATTTATACAGTTTCTGCTTATTATATTTCTTTCTCTATTTTGTTGGTCTTGTGCTTGTTGCTCCCGATTTGCTTTTGTGGTTGTCTTTTGATATTGGCATTGTTTGTGTGACGGTAGGATAGAGGCTCTCGGGAATGATGGTAACTTGAGGTCTTGTCTTTCCGGACAGGGAGGGTTGGGCGGGTCTAGCAAGTCTAGGAGAGATAGTAGGGTAGCGGCTTTTTGTAGGATTAGGGTAGGTAGCTGGAACATAGGATCCCTTACGGGAAAGCTCTTAGAGCTTGTCGATGCCTTAAATAGACATAAAGTGGACATAGCGTGCTTTCAGGAGACTAAATGGAAAGGTTCTAGTAATAAGGAGGGAAATGGCTACAAGCTTTGGTACTCTGGACTACTAGAAATGGAGTGGGAATCATCGTGAAAGCGGGTCTTAACGCTAGTGATTGATGGAGAGACCGTTAATGTGATTAGCGCATACGCCTCACAAGTGGGCTTGAGTGAGAAAGACAAGAAGACCTTTTGGGATTCTGTTGTGAGGGGTTTCCCGACGGACCAACGACTGTTACTAAGGGGCGACTTGAATGGCCATATAAGGGCGGAGACGGAGGGATACGCGGGTGTCCACGGAGGCTTCGGGTATGGAGTAAGAAATGAGGAAGGTTGCTCGATTCTAGATTTTGCTACGGCGCACGACTTGGTTGTAGTAAACTCGTACTTTAAGAAGAGAGACCATCATCTGATTACCTTTCAAAGCGGGGGTCGTTGCACCCAAATTGATTATTTGTTGGTGCAAAGAAGAAACCTCAAGATGTGCAAGGACTGCAGAGTCTTTCCTAAAGAAGCATGCTCTTCCCAACACAGATTGTTGGCACTGGACACTTTGTTTAAGAGTGTTCAACGCAGGAGGGTGTGGAATGCTGCAATGAGAATCTTGTGGAAGAACCTCAATGGGGACGCTACTGAGGCGTTTAGAGCTAGAGTTGCTGAGGGTGACTCTACACAAGTAGAGGTCCTATCAGCTAGCGTTGCAGATTCTATGTGGAACATCCTTGCAACTACAATCAAAGAAGCGACGAAGGATACCCTAGGTGTGGCTCTGGGGACATCGAGGACTCATACTGCTCGTAGGGAATCTCGGTGGCTCTGTGAAGAAGTGCAATCTAAAGTCGCGGCGCAACAAGCAAGGTTTAGAGAACTTCTTTCGTGTTCGGAGGATAACCAAGAGGAGCGGTTTAGGGCGTAGGAAAGGTATAAAGAAGCTAATAAAGAAGAAAAAAAAGTCGTAGCCCAGGCGAAAAAGAGAAGGCGTACGAACAGCTATACAAGAAACTGGACTCTAAAAAGAGAGAAAACGATATCTTTAGGATTGCAAAAGCCCGAGAGAGAAGAAAAAGGGATCTAGGAGACATGTTTGTATAAAAGATGAAGGAGGTCGAACCATTATGGACGAGGAAGAGATTAAGAAAAGATGGGGAGAATATTTTTCTTCCCTTTTCAACACGAGAGAACCGGAGGGACGCGAAGAAATTGGGGACCCTATCATACGACCGCAATTCGACTACTACTACTCAAGGATCAACAAAGCGGAAGTGAGGATTGCCTTATAGAAGATGTGGAGAAATAAGGCCGTAGGACCGGACCAAATACCCATAGAAGCGTGGCGAAGCCTAGGGGACGAGGGTATCTTATGGCTAACTAGACTCTTCAACAAGATCTTCACAAGTGCGAAGATGGCTGAAGAGTGGAGACTCAGTGATGTCATCCCAATCTTCAAAAACAAAGGCGATGCATAAGTTTGCAGCAACTACAGGGGTATCAAGCTACTTAGTCACACCATGAAGCTATGGGAGAGAGTGATCGATGGAAGGCTGCGAAGAGAGACTACAGTGTCTGAGAATCAGTTTGGTTTTATGCCTGGACGGTCTTCGATAGAGGCAATACACCTTATTAGAAGCCTTGTGGAGAAGTACAGGGAGAGACAAAGAGACCTGCATATGGCTTTCCTTGATCTAGAAAAGGCGTATGATAGCGTACCACGGGAGTTGATTTGGAAGACCCTTGTGGACAAAGGAACTTCAAGGAGATACATTAGGGTTATTAGGGATATGTATGATGGGGCGAAGACCCGTGTACAAACCTCAATCGGAAACACAGAGTTCTTCCCGTGGAGGTAGGGCTTCACCAAGGATCGGCAATTAGCCCATACCTTTTGGCTTTGATTCTTGATGAGCTATCGAGAGGGATTCAGGACATTCCATGGTGCTTGATCTTCGCGGACGATATTGAGCTTGTTTCGGAGTCGGCGGAAGGTTTAAACACTAGACTTGAAAACTGGAGAGAGGCTCTAGAAGACAACGGCTTAAGGGTCAATCGTGAGAAGACAGAATACCTAAGATGTGATTTTGGTAACGTTAAGATCGCCCACAACGAAGAAGTGGATATTTGTATTGGAGACAAGATTCTACAACCTAAGGAGTCTTTTCGATATCTTGGATCGATGATGCACAAATCCGGGAGGATTGACGATGATGTATCCCACCATATTAAAGCAGCCTAGATGAAGTGGAGGGCGGCCACAGGAGTTCTTTGTGATAGAAATGTTCCTCTCAAGCTGAAGGGGAAATTTTATAGAGTCGCAATCAGACCTGCCATGTTGTATGGGTCAGAGTGTTGGCCTATTACGAAAGCCCTTGCCAACAGGGTGGAAGTGGCGGAATTGAGAATGCTAAGGTGGACTTGTGGTAAAACTATGGCTGACATGATCCCGAACGGATTCTATAGAGCGGAGCTTGAAGTCGAGACTATCATCAACAAGATGAGGGAAGGTCTATTGAGATGGTTTGGACATGTCAGGAGAATACCACAGTCAGCACCAGTCAGGAGAGTGGAAGCTTTGGTTGTTGACGGCTTAAGGAGAAGGGGCAGATCAAAACATAGGTGGGAGGATAGAGTCAAGCACGACATGAAGGAGCTTCACTTGTCCGATGACATGACCTCTGATAGGAACGATTGGAAAGCTTGAATTAGATTAGGTGGTTAGGTGGTAGGTGTAGTGTTTGTCTTTTCTTTTGCTTTTCGTGTTCTTGTCTGCCTTTTCGGTGTTTCTTGCCTTGGTGTCCTCGTGTACTCGCTTGTTTTGTTTGTTCTGCTCTATGTGTTTTATGCGTGTTTTGATTCTTTTGATGCTTTGCGTGACCTGCCCTTTGCCCTGTTTTCTCGTTTTTTTTCCTCGTTTGGTTTGATGCCTTTTTATGTTTGAGGCCTTTTGGGGTTGGATCTCGTTTTGTCTTTTTGCCTGCTTTGCTGTTCTTGCCGTGTGTTTTTTGCTTTTGCGTGTTTTGGTCCTTTCTTGCTCCTTTGCTTATGTTAGGGTAGTGTGGAGGGCTAGAATCTAGTTAGGGGGTTAGATGGTAGGTTTAGAGGGTTTTAGTTTTTGTTTCCCTTCTTGTTTTCCTAGGCGCGTTGTAGTTTCAGTGCCGTATGCTTGGCTGTTTTCTTTGCTTAATTTGGTAGTTATGACTTTTGTTTGCTATGCTATTCCTTGCCTGGTTATGTGCTTTTCTTATATCTGCGCATTCTGCTCCCCTTGTCTTTTTGCTTGTTTTGGTTATCCTTCGCCTTGTGTGGTTATTGCTTGGTAGGTCCTCTAGGCCCCCTTTCGTTCCTTTTTGCCATGATTTGGTGTTTATCTATCTGCTATGCGGCTCTATGTGCTCCCTTACTCTTGTATTCCTTCTCGTGTGAGACTCATGCATGTTGTTTCTTGTTTTCCTGTATGTGTTGTGCTTGCCATCTATATTTCATTTGCTTTGTTTCCCTTATGTATCTTGCTTCCTTGTCTATCGCATGCCTTATATCCCTTCTTTATCCCGATTTCAAATAATTATATATATAGAATGTGGGTGTGTGTGGGGGTGTGTGTGTTCGTGTGTGTGAGTGTGAGTGTGGGTGTGAGTGTGAGTGTGAGTGTGAGTGTGAGGGTGAGGGTGAGGGTGAGTGTGAGTGGTTGTTAGTGTGGGTGTGGGTGTGTGTGCGTGGGCGCGCGCGGCGCTTTCTTTTTTTCTTGAAATGTAAAGTCATTGATGTTTTATTCAGTGGCTATATGTCTCCGGAGTATGCAATGGAAGGGACTTTCTCCATCAAGTCTGATATCTTCAGCTTTGGAGTATTGATCCTGGAAATCGTTAGCGGAAGAAGAAATAGTAGCTTCATTCATCTTGACCGGACTTTCAATCTTATTGAATATGTAAGTCTACTTACAGTCACAATCCTATTCTTATATCTTTTAAATGTTATATGCGTATAGTTTCTATATTGCAGAGAAGAGTCTTATTTCATTTGTTTCCATGTTTTGAATTTTTTTTAATTTTTCCACGCACATGGAACGGATGAACATACAAGTTATCTTTTTCCTGAATTAGGCATGGGAGTTATGGCAACAAGGAGATGCCATGGAACTGAAAGACCCAACACTTGGAAATACTTGTGTTGTACAACAATTCTTGAGGATTGTCCATGTCGCCCTTCTATGTGTGCAAGAAAGTGCAACAGATAGACCAACAACATCTGATATGATTTCAATGCTTCTCAACGACACCATGTCGTTACCCACTCCAAACAAACCAGCATTCGTCATTGGCAGAGTGGATGTGAAGTCATCTTTGGGTAAAAGTAAAGAAAAAAATTGCTCAGTGAATAATATGACCATCAGTGTTGTGGAGGGTCGATAGGGTACACTAAAAAGTGACAATTTAAATATGATATTCAGTTATGTTGGAACCTGTTAATTTTAATGATTATCTAGCATGAAATTTTTTCTTAGATATTGTATCTAGGGCGGTCTTAACCATAAAGCTTATAAAGCAAGCGTGTTATGTCTCAAATTGTAGAAGGTCAAAAAGTTTAAAGGGATAATGACATGCAAATATATTTAATTAACTTGTCAAAAAAAAATTCCTGTGTAGTTATCTTTTTTTTTTTGCTATTAAGACACAAACCATTAAAAAATCTGACTTTTCCATGTACACGGGACTTGTTAAAAGTTTTACGTGGAGGCGGTTATTTGCCATATCATTTCCATTCTTTTACTGTAGTAAATAGCTTTTTTTCTTAGTGATACCCAAATGCTTATCATATTCATCTTTCGCATCACATTTTCATTGTGTTCATCATTATCTAGAGAGAGATCAGCCACCATTGTAAAATTCCCTAATTGAATTCAGAGTTATAGATTAACACTTCTGAATCAATTTATTGCTTCTTTTGGAATGGAAATTTCTGTTGCAACCATAACCCGAAAACTAACCTTAGATTTCGCGTAAAGTTTGTCCACAAACACAATGTATTGTTTTAATGTATATTCTTTTGGGCATCCACATGAACCTGTGAATCGAAGCCCTAAATGAGTCTGAACTTGGTTTGAAAAAGTATTTTTGACTGTTGGATATGGTTCGTGTCTGCTGAAAACGAATTGAGTGGGACTCATTTGCTGTGGTAAACTGAATTATCATTTCTGACCAGTCCCTTCCTTCTTGTAGAGGTCTTCGGAGTAAAATGATGAGTGTCAACGGTCAGCGGAGTGTTTACAGTTTTTAGTGGTGATAGGCTGGAAATGATAGAAGATAAGTCTATTGGGATGGTGATTTACCCATGTGGGTTATATTGTGAAATAAGAATAACAAGCAAAGATTACCCGCGCGTTGCTGCGGGCGTTATTTTTTCGCGCGTTATTGCGGGGCATTTTTTTTTGTTCGGATTAATTTCTTCGGTCTCATGTTTAATAGTTTTTTTTTTCTCATATTAAATGACAAAATTTTTTTTTCAATAAAGGGGATATATTTTATTTTTGCCCAGGCCGATAGAAAGTCGTAAACGTAATTTTTTTTTTCTTCTTATTTTTGACGAAAGAAGGGGGGAGTATAAAGTTTTTTTTTTTTCGGCCGATGAACAGTAACCACCGGTATAAAAAAAATTATCAAAAAAAAAAATTTTTTTTGGGCCGATGAACAGTAACCATCATTGTTCATCGATGAACAGTAGCCCGTTACTGTTTTTGGCAGTATATGTAATGGTAAATGAGTATATACAAGCAAAGATTACCCGCGCGTTGCTGCGGGCGTTATTTTTTCGCGCGTTATTGCGGGGCATTTTTTTTTGTTCGGGTTAATTTCTTCGGTCTCATGTTTAATAGTTTGTTTTTTTCTCATATTAAATGACAAATTTTTTTTTTCAATAAAGGGGACATATATTTTTTTTTTTGCCCAGGCCGATAGAAAATCGTAAACGTAATTTTTTTTTTTCTTCTTATTTTTGACGAAAGAAGGGGGGTATATAAAGTTTTTTTTTTTTTTTGCCGATGAACAGTAACCACCGGTATTAAAAAAAATGTAACAAAAAAAAAAAATTTGGGCCGATGAACAGTAACGGGCTACTGTTCATCGATGAACAGTAACGGGCTACTGTTCATCGATGAACAGTAGCCCGTTACTGTTTTTGTCTTGTAGTGTAATGATAAATAAGATATATAGTAATGGAAAAACAAAAACATAGACCGTGTTTAGTTGGAGAAAAATATCCCATTTTTCCAGGAAATTTTTCATTTGAGAATGGAAAAACTGAAAACTTGTTTAGTTGCATTTTTTTTCAATATTTTTCAAAAAACAAAAAATTCTCATTTTCTAAATTTATATGGAAAAATAGAAAACCACAATTTACTATTCTCCATTTCTTTTTTCCCTTAACAAAATAAAACGTAAATATAACTCAAACCAAATAAAACGTGAGTACCAATATTCTAACCCTATCTAGAGGTGGCAAATGCGTCGGATTGGGTCGGTTTGGGTCATGGGTCATGGGTTAAACGGGTCGTGGGTCAAACAGGTCATGTTTTAAAAATGGGTCTAACGGGTCATGGGTCAAACGGTTTGGGTCAGGTCGACCCACTAAATTATGGTGTTTTCATGCATTTTTGAACGTTTTATACGTTTCGTCCGTCTTTTTTACGCGTTCGTCGATTTTTTCCGTTTTTTTCTGTTTTCGTCCGATTTTTTACATTTTCATCAGTTTTTTACGTTTTCGCCCGTTTTCGTCAGATTTCTTACGTTTTCGTCTGTTTTTTTACGTTTTTGTCCGATTTCTTACGTTTTCGTCTGTTTTTTCGTTTTCATCTGGTTTCTTACGTTTCTGTTCGATTTCTTACGTTTTCGTTCGTTTTTTACGTTTTCCTTTGATTTCTTGCGTTTTCGTCCGTTTTTTACGTTTTCGTCCGATTTCTTAGGTTTTCGTCCGTTTTTTTACGTTTTCGTCCGATTTCTTACGCTTTCGTCCGTTTTTTTCCGTTTTCGTCTGGTTTCTTACGTTTTCGCCCGATTTCTTACGTTTTCGTCTGTTTTTCTCCGATTTCTTATGGTTTCGTGTGTTTTTTTCGTTTTCGTCCGTTTTTTCGTTTTCTTCCTATTTCTTACGTTTTCGTCCGTTTTTTTACGTTTTCGTCCGATTTCTTAAGTTTCCGTCCGTTTTTTTACGTTTTCGCCCGTTTTCGTCAAATTTCTTACGTTTTCGTCCGTTTTTTACGTTTTCGTCCGATTTCTTACGTTTTCGTCCGATTTCTTACGTTTTCGTCTGATTTCTTACGTTTTCGTCCGATTTCTTATGTTTTCGTCCGATTTCTTAAGTTTTCGATTTCTTAAGAAAACAGACGAAAACGGCTGTAAATGTAAAAAACGGACGAAAACGTAAGAAATCGGACGAAAACATAAAATACCGGACGAAAACGTAAAAAAGGACGAAATCATAAAAAACGGACAAAAAAGTAAGAAATTGGACGAAAACGTAAAAAACAAACGAAAATGTAACGGAAACGTAAAAAAAAGACGAAAACGTAAGTAATCTGGCGAAAACGTAAGAAATATGACGAAAACGTAAAAAACGAACGAAAACATAAAAAACGAATGAAATCGTAAGAAATCGGACGAAAACGTAAAAAAACAGACGAAAACGTAAGAAATCGAATGAAAACGTAAAAAACAGACGAAAACGTAAAAGAAGATGAAAACGTAAAAAAACATACGCAAACGTAAAAAAAGGCGAAAACGTAAAAAAAACTGACGAAAACGTAAGAAATATGACGAAAACGTAAAAAACGGAGGAAATCGTAAGAAATCGGACGAAACCGTAAAAAAACGGACGAAAACGTAAGAAATTTGACGAAAACGTAAAAAAACGGACGAAAACGTAAAACCAGACGAAATCGCAAGAAATCGGACGAAAACGTAAAAAAACGGACGAAAACATAAGAAATTTAACGAAAACGTAATGTTAATTGAGATTTCTCTAAGCCCCCCCCCCCCCCCCCCCCCATTTTGATGTCTTCGGTAATGTTAATTTCGAGTATAATAAAATTAAAATATATGCTTATGATTTAGATAGTTTTATTAATTTCTCATTTGTATTTAGATTTTTTTTATTTTTTTTATTTAAAGTATAAAAGAGCTAATTTGAAAATATAATTAAATATGAAAGAAAAATATGTGAAAATAGATCCATTCTAAACATCTTTTCATTTTTTTAAAGAAAAATACAACTCTTATCTAAACAAGTTTTCAAAATTTTCAACTCTTTTCTAGAGAAGAAAAATCATCTCCTTCTCTAGAAATTTAGAAACAGAAAAATATGAAAATTTTTCCACAACTAAACACCACATTAACTTGTTAGCTTTTAAGCAAGTCATCAGGTGAGGTGATATCATGATAGAACAATATCATCTTAAAGATTTAAAGAGAAAAAGTGTCATAGCCATCCATTTTCAGATCAAATAAAATAAACATTAATATAACTCCATTGTCCCACTCTTTTTAAAAGAAATAAAACTATCTTGCAAACCGTTAAATTGTCAAACGACCAAAAAAACACCATCGAGATCGGGAATTAAATCCATTTTCTATATAGGGGACTTTTATATACTATCGACGAACTTTTTATCGAATTTTTTTTCAAGTGCAGTTGAAAACATCACATGTGATTCGTTAATCACTAAACCATTCGATTGACCTCAAACTCACTATATCTGTAAGATTATATTCGCCACCGCCCTTGTATTGAACACCTACTCCCCTCCACCTCCCCACCCCTTCCCCCCCCCCTCCTGCCCCCGTCGAGCGGTCCTACAAACACATGATGATTTTTTCAGGACGTAACTAAGATAATAAATCGATTTCATATACTTTTGACGACTTTTTAGTGTTTTTAAATTTCCGCCAAAAAAAATTTCACAGTGATTTGTAAAATCACTTTTTGATTGTTTGTTTTTAAAATTCACGTGCTATTTCATAACGTCACATTTTGATTTCCCAGAGAGATTCACTTATGATTTTTAAAGTAATAAATCAAGATGTGTTTCATAAATTCATAAATCACATGTTGAATTTAACAAATTTAGTGTGTGATTTTTAATGTTAAGAAATCCACATGTGATTTTTCGAATCACGTAGTGATTTTTTTCTAGAGGCAATAATTTTAAAAAAAAAGTTCGTCAAAAGTATATAGGAAATTGTCTGTCGTATTAGAATAGATAATTTAATTCTCTTAGCGTGGTATAATTAGAAATTTGTTCGTCAAACGAAGAAAAAGATTACACCATCGCGGACGAGTGATTTTTTGTTATCTTTTGTAGGGGGACACTTCTATATACTTTCGACGAAGAATTTTTTGTCTGAAATCTGTTGGTGTGTTCGGTCAACGTCTTGAAAAACATGTCCAGAATTCAATGTGATTTGTATCACTATACTTGTGATTTCGTTTTAAATCACAGGTGAGTTTTTCAGACGCGACTAAAAAAAGTAATCGAAAAAAGTTCGTCGAAAAGTTTAAAGATGTGCCCTTCATTATTAGGAGAGTATAAAGAAGTGCCCTTCTATAGAAAGATGATTTAGTTCTCGTCGCGATGGTATGTTTCGTTTTGCGTAACGATTAACGGTTTGTGAGATATTTAATTTTAAAAAATAGGATGAAAGTGGATTTTTTAATTAAATTAAAATATGAATTAATCTAAACTATAAAATGAAAATAAAATGGATGGTTGAGATGAACTGAATTATTCTTTAATCAGGTTCTACATAGAACTTTTCTCTATAGTCTTAATC
Organism: Tanacetum coccineum; assembly: GCA_026074375.1. Lineage (NCBI taxonomy): Eukaryota > Viridiplantae > Streptophyta > Magnoliopsida > Asterales > Asteraceae > Tanacetum > Tanacetum coccineum. Next base: position 20,448 of record BQNB010111984.1, read on the forward strand.
GATCAAGGGATCCCTACAGGTCGATGTCAAATATAAAAACCATATATTTTCATTGACCGTTATGCTACCATGTATATGCCAATCTTTGAATTGTACATATTTTATTTTAATCCCGATAGAAAGACCAGCATTGGTGGGGATGAGCGCGGTACCATTTTGGTACCGTACCGGCATCGTTATCAGTGTACCGGATTTTCCCCGACTAATATTCAAAGTCCCGTTAAACCGGTATCGGTTCCGATACCAGTTTCGTACAACGGTACTAAAACGGGTAGAGCAGCATATAACTTTTAAAATAATATGTTTTCGTAACTCCCATCAACCATTTCAACGATGCAAGTAATAAATGTTATGTAGCTTTTGTAGATTTAGGATGCAAGAAATAAAAGTTATATACATAGAAGTATCCATCGATTATCAGTTAGTAGTAGTAAAAAAGAATGGAGTATATATCAGTTGTGGTTATAAAGAGGGTTGGTCCCCTATGCCCAAATTCCATAAAGCAACTGAGTATATACCAATTGTGTCACAAAGTGCCTTGGACCAAAATTACCCATTTTGACCCATATCAGTTACAATCCTCCGACATATTCCGCCACAAGTAAAAAAGACCAACATTGGGCACTCCAACTGCACATATTTCATTATCCTTACATAGTAAACACATACTCCTTAGTAGAGAGGAAACAAATGTTTGGCTAGAAACTCAATTCTATACAAATCACAATGACAACAACTTAAAAGGGTGTTTGGCAAACTGCAATACCACATCAATATAACACAAACAAATCATTTGATAGTAATACCCATATGGAAATGCTAAAATTTTAATGGTTTGTGTTTTTAATAGTAAGACCATGTTTATTCATTATTAATCTTTTATTAAAACGCTATTTTTTTATTCTTCCACATACACAACTTTTTTTGGAACAGCAGATTTATTAAAACACAAAACTAGCAAGACGCTAGAATTATAACGTCACAAGATAAGGATTTTTGAGCCATTCGGTCCAACTGAACGAGGTTTTACACCTAAATTTACACCAATAATAAGAACAAGAAACGACATTATCAAAGATAACCGCCTTGGATGGATTTTTAGACTCGAACAGCAACTTATTGCGAAAGGACCAGATCGACCACCATAACACATAAAAAACTCCTTCGAGCACCACCTTAAGCTTAGCCGTAAGCCGCAGCGAGATCAACCAAATTAACCATTCCTCGTATAAATTAACATCCACGTAATCTATATTCCACCAAGAAGAAATCTTACGAACCACCTGCCTTACCAAGTTACATTGAAAGAACAAGTGACTAGAGGATTCAACCCCGCAGTCACATATAGGACATGACAAGGATTGAATATCCATACACAACTAGTAGATATTAGTTGATATTTTTGGAAGATTTATCAAATCATTATCTGTTTAATAGGATTAGTATCAATCCTTAGCTGTGTGATAGGATAAACTCTACATTAATTGTCTTAGTTGTATTCTTGTCATCATGGGCTCAAGCCTATACATTGTATAGTATATATATCGTATGATTTGAAGGAAATAAGACAAGCAAATATTTTACCATTCAATACCGGTGCTGGTGACGGGAATAAACTCGCCATCGCCAACGTGAACAGATGGAAATAAGCGTTTATGAGGTGTCGGTTTGGAGACGAGGTTAGGAGAAAAGATAGATAAGAAGAAACGTGTAATTTGGAATGTTTTTAGGAGAGGATCAATTTAGCTTTGATTACCATATTGAATGGTAAAATATTTGCTTGTCTTATTTCC
>BQNB010111985.1:0-22240 GCA_026074375.1 Tanacetum coccineum
TTGTGATAGATGTGAATGTCTTTCCAGTTAGAACCCACTTAAGACCAGCAGTGTTAAAAATTCTACCCGTCGGTATCCACCTAAGGTAAGATCTAGGAGTGTTTATTTTCTCATGCACAGCGAAAGACTTATTGGGAGAAAAACTATGTCCTGTAACGATCTTCCTACCAGGTTTTCGAGTGTGACTCGTTGGATCTACGGGTTTGTTACTGTTTCTAGTCTTATTGGGTTAAATCTTAGCGCGAGAATTCACTTCTTTCAGGAATTTTGTTATACAGGCATCATGATTTGCATTAAAGACACACTTTTGACAAGTTGAGCATACAAAGTGTTTGAAGTCAGAGAAAGGACTAGAATTCCTAGAGTGATATGCTTTTGGCATAACAGTTGTCGTTGGGCAACTACTCTTAGATGTTGGCAAAACCCTAGATGTTTGATTATTGCTCCTAGGTTTTGATTTGCAACTCTTAGTAGTGTTTTGTGATTTAGCAGATGGCATTACACTAGTTGTTGACTTTCTATCTCTTTCTTGTGTCTTTTTCTTAGCTTCCTCTAGATAGTAATTATGAACCATGTCATTTGAACTAAATCTTGGCATGTTCTTAGAACTATTCCTAGATGAGCTAGATGCAATCATATGATTAGGTTTTGCAAAAGCAGATTCTCTTCCCTTAGGCAAATAATGTTGAGTGACTGGTTTTGACAAAACGTTATTCACATCAACTTGGGAGGCAAACCGTGGTTTTGAAAAATTAGGTCGTGCAGATTTAAACGCATTCGGTTGTCTAACAACTGATTGGTTTCTGGGTGGTTGTAAAACCGATTTTCCCAAGATAGATGGTTTTTCAAACTTAGTATCCACGCTATTTCCTTTTAACTTTCTTAATTCGTTTTTCAATGTTGCATTTGCAAAAACCTTTTCCTGAATCTGAGCCTTTAAATCAGCATTTTCAACAGTCTTACTATTTATTTGAGCAATCAGTGAGTCATTATGGTCTTTTGTTTGAGCTCGTGTATTTTTGATAGAATCGTAAAGATCTTTGTAAGTCTGTTTCAAATGCTCATTTTCCTTATGCAACTTCTCATTCTCTGCAAGTAATTTAGCCATACCATGTTCCAATTCGATATTGATTGTTTCAAGTACCTTAATTTCCTTTTTAATTTTGGCTTTATTACTTGTTTCATTCAAAATTTGACCATGTTGCCCGTTTTTTAAACCTTGATTTTGATATTTAAGTTTCATGTTAAAACAACGTGTTTCCATTCTTGAAAAGTCTTTTTGAAGTTGGGCAACGGTCTTTTTGAGAGAAATATTTTCAGATTCAAGAAATTGGTTTGAAAATTTAGTTGTCATGTTATCAAATGATGGATCAAGCAAAGGACATGAAACTTGACATTTTTTAGCATTCTGGTCAATCTCTTCTCCCATATGACTCATATTTGTTGAATCCGGAGTGGTATTTCTATCAACCTTTTCCAACAAATATGTGTCATAAATGGATTCAGATTGCTCAGAATGATGTTGTTCATTAGCAAGTATATTGTGTTCAGCAAACAGTTGTACCTCAGCCATTGGTTGTTTGTCATTTACAGAGTTGATATCCGCATCCTCAGCATGTGTATCTTTCCCGGATCTGCTGCTTGAAACATGCCTTTCTGATTCTGTCTCATTGCTTTTCGTAACAACCAAACCAGCATCTAATGTTTTACTCGAATCAACATTTCCCTCTTTTGACTGCATCATTCTGCCATTCATCCTTCTATCATACTCTCGTTTATGCTTTGCTCTTTCCTGAATTGACTCCCGAAGAGATTCCATGTGCTGGAACAGTGTATCACGGAATTGTCGAACCTCGATTCGAGTGTATGCTAGAAAGTACTTGCGTATCATTAGACTCTCATCATCATCGAAATAGTATCGGAAATTGATGAACATCTGAAACTGTGTCTTGAGTACTCTAAAAGCATCCATGGATCCGGTTTCTTGAAATTCATCTTTGTCAAGTTGCTTTTCTAGTTGATCCAAGTTTAGTAACATTGAGCATCTGAAAGACTGAAAAACTTGATCAAAGAGTGTCGCAAATGCCCGTTCGAATCCTCCCTCAATGCAAGTTCCTTTAAAGTCGTTGTTTGAAAGAGCCTTGAGGTGTGAATGAAGTAGTCGAAATGATACCATGCAACTTTCCTTTGCTTTGTCTTGCATTTGTTGCAACTGATGCAGCTCTCTCTCTTGTGAATTGGAATTCAAAGATTCCATTGAAATTCGATGTGTGAAATGAAATTTAAGGATCTTAAGTAAATTAAGTGAATTTGTTGTGGTTTTGATGAAATAATTAACGTTCATGGGATTTTACAAATCTATGATTTAAACTGAGAAATGAATTGAATCTTTCGCGGGATTTCACAAAATCAAGAAGAAACCGTGAAAAAATGATTAATTGATGTTGAAATCGTTGTTGTAATTGAAACTTGAGCTTTTGTTGACAAAAAATGAGCTTAAAAGGACGAACGGTGCACAAACTTTGAGCTTAAAATGATTAACGGTTGTTAATTATGAATGTAGGGACCGACGGTGCAATTATGGTTCACTTTGAAGGGCTAACGGGCTGATTTATAACGACTAAGGACTAACGGTGAAAAATATATTGAACTTTGAGGGTTAATAAACAATTAAGGAACAAATAGTGAAGTGGTCTTCAAGTCCAGGGACCAAAGTTGCAAATTTCGAATTAAGTTTACTAAAAAACGTTTTCCCTCCTATTCTGTTTCTTCATCGTTGTAAAATATTAGAAATTGCAACGTTTATGTTTTGTATCTCGCGGAGCGGTACGGTTATCGTCGGTATCAAGTGAATATACCACGTTGATCGAAACGAGTTCACGATTGCAACGGTATACGTTATAAGTCCCGTAGATGACCGACACTCGAAACCGAAAAACCCGAATTTAACTTAAACGAGAATATTGTGTTCTATGTAAGTTGCAAATTCGGTCACAAAGGAGGATTGCGAATTCGTTTGACATATAAAACTTGCTAATTCGTTTCCTTCATCAAAGTTGCCAATTCGGTGTCTTCTAAAACTGCTAATTCGTATGTTAAAGGATTGTTGCGAATTCGTTTGACAAAGGAATATTGCGAATTCGTGTCCTTCTTTGATGCTAATTCGTGTCCTTCACAAGTTGCTAATTCGTGTGACACAGAATGTTGCTAATTCGTGTGACAAAGGATGTTGCGAATTCGTGTGACACACAAAACTTGCTAATTCGAATCCTTCTTCATAGTTGCCAATTCGTTTAATGAAGAAACATTGATGAAGAAACTAGATCGAGTTGCCAATTCGTTTAATGAAGAAACATTGAAAGTTGCTAATTCGTTTGAAGAAGGTAGTTCGGTTGATGAATGACTTAACTCGTTCGGTTCTTTCTGAATGACTAGTTCGGTTGTAGAAATCTTGAACTCGTTCGGTTATGCTTGAGTTGAACTCGTTCGGTTGCTTCACAAAGTTGCTAGTTCGGTTCGACAAAATATCAAACGCCTTGTTGGCACCTTTCTCTTGTCTTTGTTTCAGCCGTGTAAACCATACGAATAAGCCAGCTTAATAAGCTCTTAAGAACACAAATAAGCCACGATATTAAGCTACGGTAAGAACAATCCAATAAGCTTAGAACGAGTGTATGCCAAGGAAATTTGAAGCTATTGTGGAGCAGATAAGCAAATAGACAAGAAAGAAAATAAAAAGGATAAACCAAAACTAGACTAACCAATAAGAACGTGAAACGATTTTAAAGAGAAAATAAACGACGTGAGCTATGGAAAAAAAATTAAAAATTAATCAAGCCCAAATGAGAGTTTTAACAGTAACTGATGTGAAACCCAAATGAAAATAAGCCCAATGATAAAAGCTCACAACAGTTGTCGAATAAGCTCACAACTAATAAGATAGAAAGTAATAATAACTTTTGTGAAATAAGCCACTACCAACTGAGCTGAATTTAATAAGCACAATAAAAATGAAGAACGACTATTTTGTAGTTTTGAAAATTTTTGATTCGTAAAAGACAAAGAAAAAAAACGTATTCATAAACGACAACTTATTTCTCCTAAATGACAAGGAAGGATTTTTTACTTTGAAAACAAATCCACCTTTTAAAAACTTTGACGAAAGTAAAAAATAAACCGTATGAATATAAGCTTAAATAACCACAACGAAACACTAAAGATCCCAAGGTGAAACCATGGCTCTTGATACCAATTGAAGAAAACTCATTTCACACAAAAGATGAACTAGAGAGAGAAAGTAGAGAGAGAAAGTAAAAAGGAAAAATGGAATGGTTGATTGAACTATGTGTGAATTACAAAGAGAACCAACACCCTCTCCATGTGTGGAGAGGGTATTTATACTTAGTAAGTGACCGGTTGGGCCTTGACACCCTTCCATGTGTGGAGAGGGTATAGGCTATAGTCTTATGACGGTGACCGGTTGGGCTTATTGTTTGTTACGCGGGCCTGTGCTCTCAGGGGCCTGTTGGACTAACTAGCCCCTACTAAGCTTTCCAAATACTGCTATCCGAGCCACTTCTCACCGAGATCGTATGTAACGTAGACCGAGACTTGTTTGTCGTTTTGAATTTCGGTATTCGTAACACTTTAGAGAGCGGCTATAGTCGAGATTCCTTGGAATATAAAATGAATTATGGACACAATTGGTATGAAAGAATAACACATTATACACACGTAAATTATTCACTTTATTACAAATATATACTCATATAGTGTTTTTTATTAACTACTTCGCTCAGTTTCCAAATACTATACGAAGTAAAGTATTAGTTGTACATGAGGACTGCTAGTACAATAAGACACCTGGAACCATATGTCAATCGCCATCAGTCCTGGTTCATTATGAGCGAGTCGTGGACGAGCAGAGGAGGTTGATTACGGTAGCGATAATACGACGTTGGTCAAGCCGTGTGATAAGACGCTTCATGTAAGGTAATGCTCATCGTGCTAGACACTGAGAAGGCTAGGAAGTGTAGGGTGAGTGTACGCGGGAAATTGGTGGGCGCCAGGGTTGTTGTACGGGGTGCGAGGGGCGGTGCTACGCAGGTGGGGGGGGGAGGGGGGGGTAGGGGGGGGAGGGAGAGGGGTAGCGGCGGTGTAAGGGGGGGGGGAGGGGAGGGGAGCAGGACATCGGGTTGAGGAGGGTTCGCGTGGCGGGTAGAGGTGGTGGATGTGGGGGGGTGAGGGGTGGGGGCGGCGTAGGCGGGGGAGTGAAGTTATTAAGATTAGGTTGGGGGGGAGTGGATGGGGTGGGGGGTTGGGATAGGGCGGGGGGGTGTTGGGATATGGGAGGAGATAGGCGCGGGTGGTGAGGGAGTGCTCAGGAGGGGGGGAGGGGGGGGCAGTGGGGGGAGGGGAGTGGGGAGCGGAGAGGCAGAGGGGATTGAGCTGGGTGTGAGGTTCGGTGGGGGGAAGGGAGGGAAAGGGCGTGGTTTGGGGGAGTGTTGGGGGGTGGGGTGGAGTGGAGCTGTGATTGGTGTGGGGGGGGGGGGATGGGGGGATGGATGCGGGTGGGTGGGGAGAAAGGGGGGTGTGCGGTGTGAGTAGGGGTGGTTGGGGGTGGAGGGAGGTAGGGGTGTGGGGCGGTGGAGTGCAGGTTGGGGGGAGGAGGGGAGGGGAAGTGGTGGTGGAGTGGGGGGAGGTGGTGGCGGAAGGTAAGTGGTGGGTGGTGATTGGATGATGAAGGGGGGATGTGTGGGGGGGGGGGCGGAGGGGCAAGGGGGTGGGAGAGGTGGGGGGTTGAGGGGGAGGAACGAAGGGATAACGTGCGGGGGGTGTGTTTGTGGGTAGGGGGAGGTGGGTGGTGAGATAGTGTGATGTGCAGGGGGGGTGGGGGGGAGGGGGGAGGGGTATAGTAAGGCGGGGACGGAGGTGAGGGAAAGGGGTCTGGGGGTGAAGGGGGGTTGTTGGGGGGAAGGAGTGGTGAGAGGTGATATGGTGATGGGATGGGGGGGAGGAGAGGAGGGGGACGTTTGAGGGGAGAGGGGGATACAGTGGGGGTGGGGGTGGTGAGGGGTGGGCTAGGGGATGGGCGTGGCCGCGAAATTAGGTGGTGAAGGAGGTAGTGGGTTGGTTAATGTAGGATTGGGGGGGGGTACTAGGTAAGGGGGGGGAGAGAAGGGTGAGGGTGAAGTAGGGGGAGGCGGGGGTGGGAGAAGGGGGGCTGGTTTGGGTGGAGGAGGGTAGTAGGTGGAGCCTGGGAGCTGAAGGGGTGACGGTTAGTTGTGTGGAAGATTATGTAGTGTTGTGGTAGGGATAGATGATGGTGTGTGAGGGGGTGTGGGTTATATGTGGGTGGGGGGTGAGAATGATGAGGTTGAGAGGAATTGGGGAAAGAGTGCGGGGGGAGGAATGCGGGGGTTGGGTGGAAAGGAGGGGGAGATGGATGTGAGGGATATCGGTGGGGAGGGAGGTCGGGGGTGGGGAAGTGAGCGGGTGGGTGTATTTGGGGAGATGTGTAAGGGTGGGACGGGGTGTCGGGGAGATGTATGTGATGGAAGGGGGGGGGGGAAAGGTAGGGGGCAGAAGGGGTCGAGCGCGGGAGAGGCTCTGTGTGTTGGGGCGATGGTGTGGGTGTTGAGATGCGGGGGTTGGGGGGGTGGAGGTGATGAGTGGTGGCAGAGGGTGTGGTGGGGGTTTGGTGTGGGGAGGGAGGGGAGAGGTGGTGGGAGGGTTGGGGGGGGCGGTGGGGGGAGGGTGAAGAGGGGGGGAGTGGAGCGAGTTGTGGGGGATGTGTGGGGGGAAGGGGGGAGGAGATGGGGGGGAGTGGGGGGCGGGGGAGTGGGTGTGGGGGGGAGGCTGATGGTGGGTGAGTAGGGGGTTGGGGTGCGGGTGGAGGGGGGGCGGGGGGTGGGGGTGGGTGTGGCGTTGGGGGTGGGGGGGTGTTAGGGGGTGGGAAGGGTGTGGGGACGCGGTGGGAGGGGGGTGGGGGGTGGGGGGGATCCGGGGGGGGGGGGAGGGGGGGGTGGGGGTGGGTGCTAGTAGTAGGGCGTACGGGTGAGTGGGGGGAGCCCATATTGTCAACCGTTAATGGACATAGCTTTAGAATGCTATAAGTCATTCATGGATATAAACATGAAAATATAGGACACAATTATTATGAAATAAAAACAATATACCACGTAAATTAATTCATTTATTAAAATAACAATCGTTTAACATCCCATTATCCAAATACTAACTAATACATCATAGATTTACATGAGACTTCTAGCAGGAACAATGTCAATCGCCATAGCATGTTCATAATGCTTATCGTACGACACTGGTTTAAACAGATCAACTACGTTGTCATCCGTGTGAACTTTCATAAGGACAATCTCACGTTCTTGAATTACTTCATGAATGTAGTGATATTTCCTCTGAAAATGTTTGGCTCCCTTTAAAATACCGGGATCATTGGCGATCACTATTGCAGGCTCATTGTCACATAGCATCTTCATAGGTCTTTTATTCGATGGCTCGACACTTCCAAGTCCATCAATAAATTTCCTCATCCAGACGACTTCCATTGACGCTTCAGTAGAAGCAATATACTCAGCTTATGTGGAAGACATAGCAGTAGTGCTTTGCTTGGCACTCTTCCAGTCCACGGCTCTACCATTAAGTACAAACATATATCCCGTTTAGGATTTGGTATCGTCCTTATCTGTCTGAAAACTAGCACCGGCATAACAAGATACTTTTAGCTCAGCTTCAGGTTTTTCCCCATACACAAGAACCATATCTTTAGTATTCCTTAAATACTAAAGAATATCTTTAACAGCAGTCTAGTGAATCTCACTAGGATTTTGCTAAAAAAGACTACACAAATTTTACGCAAAGGCAACATCAGGTCTAGTACATCTGACCGCATACATGATTGAACCTATAGAAGAAGCATAAGGAACTCTTTGCATACGTTGTACCTCACTAGGTGTTTTAGCACCTTGAGACTTTCTATAGTCAGGCTTTTCTATCATTGAAGTATACCCCTTCTTGGAGTTTTCCATCTAAAATTTCTTTAGGATTTTCTCTAGATAAGAACTTTGACTAAGAGCAATCAACCGCTTAGATTTATCACGTATGATCTTGATTCCAAGGGTGTATGCTGCTTCTCCTAAGTCTTTTATAGAAAAACACTTACAAAGCCAATATTTAACTTCTTGCAGCATTGTAACGTTATTTCCCATGAGTAATATGTCATCGACATACAAGATTAGGAACGTAACATTACTCCCACTAGCTTTGAGATCTACACATGGCTCATCAGGATTTTAAGTAAAACCAATCTTCTTAATTTATACATTAAATCTTTTATTCCAACTTCTAGATGCTTGCTTCAATCCATAAATAGAACGTTGAAGTTTGCATACTTTGTTGGGATGTTTTGGATCCACAAACCCCTCAGGTTGCACCATATATACGTCCTCGCTTAGGTGACCATTTAGAAAGGCTGTTTTGACATCCATTTTCTGAATCTTATTGTCATAGAACGCAACTATGGTTAAAAGAATCCTTATAGCTTTAATGTCTACAACAGGAGAGAAGGTTTCCCCATAACCTACACCGTAGGTTTGGGTATAACCTTTAGCAACAAGACGAGATTTAAAGGTGTGTACATTGCCATCCATGTTAGTCTTTTTCTTAAAAATCCATTTACTCCCAACAGTTCGACCATTAGGAGGAAGATCAACAAAAACCCAGACTTGGTTATCTTTCATGGATTGCATTTTTGTATTCATAGCTTCAAGCCATTTATCAAATTCAAGATCTGATAATGCAGCTTTGTAATTAGGTGGTTCATTAAGATCCCCTAATTCATATTCCTCAACATCAACATAGAAGCCATATCTATCTAGTGTTTGAGGTATCCTTGCAGATCTACGAATAGGAATTTCAACATTTTGAGGCTCGACCTCGATAGGCGTGTCCTCATTATGTATTTCGCTAGTATTTTCAGAAGGTTGTGTATCTTCTTCTTGAATTAATTCAAGTCCTCCGTTACTCTCACTCGATTTGAGAAGTCCATGACTCCCGCTCCCTTCTTGTACCATGAGGCTATTCTTAAATAACTCAGCATTTCGAGCAACAAAAATCTAGTTCTCGAGTGGATAGTAGAAGTAGTAACCCATCGTTTCCTTTGGGTATCCTACAAAGATACACTTAATGGATCTAGGATCAAGTTTTTCAGGCGTGTCTCGTTTCATGAGTGCCTTACAACCCCAAACCCTTAAGTAGGACAACTTGGGAGCTTTCTCGTGCCATATTTCATAAGGCGTCCTTTCAACCTTCTTGGTTGGAACCATATTGATAATGCGAGCTCCAGACTCGAGAGCATATCCCCAAAAGGATTTTGGCAGAGTTGTTAGATTCATCATGGATCGAACCATATCAAGTAAAGTTCGATTCCTCCTCTCAGACGCCCGTTATGTTGTGGTGGATAAGGCGGACTAAGCTGGGATACAATACCATAACTTTTCATGTGATTAACAAACTCATGACTCAGGTATTCGCTTCCTCGATCGGATCGAATCGCCTTTATCTTTTTACCGAGTTGATTTTCAACTTTATTCTGAAAGACCTTAAATGTTTCAAACACCTCATGTTTATGTTTCATCAAGTAAACATAACCATAACGGCTGAAATCATCTGTAAAAGGTGATGAAGTAACTAGCACCCTCTCTTGACACAGTTTTAAAAGGGCCATATCAGTTTGTATAAGTCTTAATAGATCCTTAGCTCTTTCTACTTGATGTGGAAAAGTCTTGCGCGCCATCTTCCCAGATATACAAAACTTGCATTTCTTAAGTGATTCATCGTGAGTAGGTTGCAAGATCCCATCACGCTGAAGCTTGTCCATGCGTTTCTTGTTTATATGACTAAGATGAGAATGCCATAGATAAGAAGAGTCCAACGCATATTTGGCTCTTTTGTTGCTAACATTAAACATAGAACTAACACTTGAATAAAGATTATGCATATCTATTTCATAAATACCATCCCTTGGAATTGCAAGTAAAATAAAACACATTATCTTACGAAACAGAAATACCATAATTCGTAAATGTATAAATATAACCGTTATCAACCAAATGAGAAATTGAAACAACACCCCTAGTAATAGAAGGTGCAAAATGATAGCTGTCTAATACAATTATTAAACCACTAGGATGAACTAAATCAAAACTTCCAATAGCTTCAACGGCTGCACACATTCCATTGCCCATTTACAGACTTAAAGCTCCATGTTTCAACTTCCTGCTTTCTTTAAGACCGTACAAGGTATTACAGATATGAGTACCACAAATCGTATCATATACCCAAGTCTTATTAGGAAAATCATAGAGTTTTATAGTGAAGATACCAGAAGTACTAGCCACGCTAGCATTCTTTCTCTTCTTCAACTCAGCTTGGTAGGACATATAATTTCTCATCCAATGACCCACCTCCTTGCAGTGGTGACAGACAGAGTCCTTTGCCAGATTATCTCTCTTAGGCGGCGGTGGGATCTTGGAATTGGGAGCATAAGCAAGCTTATTCTTTCCCTTGTCTTTACCCTTTGCCCCTCGTAGTTTTTTCTTGTCCTTCTGGATCTTAACTTCCTGTATAGCTAACACAGCGAGAGTTTCAGCCTTCCTTAGAATACCTTTCTCATAGAGTTTCAGTATAGCATGCAATTCTGCTATCGTCTTCCCCATGCTATGCATGTTATAGTTCTGAACGAACTGATCATAGTCCTTGTTGAGAGAATTCAAAATAAGACTCACACCAAGTTCATTTGGCATAACATAGCCTAGGCGTTCCAGTGTGTCCAAGTAGCTCTTCATCTTCAAGAGATAGGAGCTTACTGACTGACCTTCCTCCTGTTTACAAGCGTGGAATGCTTTAACTGTTTCAAACAGTTCCTGTTTAGCCTGCTCTTCGAACATAGTTTTCAGTTCTTTCAGCATGTCATATGCATTGTATTTCTCTAAAGTCCTTTATAGATCTAGAGACATATTCTACAGCATAAGACATGCAATCTCTTGCTCAAGATTGACAGTCTCATAATACTTGTCAATAGTGTTAGGGTCAGCAGTTTCAAGATCAGGAGCGGGTCGAGTAAGCTATTCCACAAACTTTATCTTTTTCTCATACCTGAGAACAATCCTTAGATTACGATACCAGTTTGTGACATTCGAACCAGTAAGTTTCTCCGCCAAGAGAATAGACCTGATAGTCGTATTGTTTGTGTTTTGGGCAGCAACAACCATCTACAAAACAATCAAAAGTTCAAAAAATATTAGTATTTTTGATAATAATCTCTTATAAAATTAACTACCCATGTTTAAAAAATTAAACAATTAATTTTATCAAGAGTCTAAGACCCAACTTGAAGTTCTACCATTAGTGCAGTTGATCTATTAGAAATGGTAAACTCAAAAGGTAATCAGCGTGTAATAATTGCCAACATGTGCAACTCTTAGCCTTTATGGGGCACAAGCATTATAATCCGGAATTACAATGTCAATACATGTTTAACCCCATCGTATGCCTCAGGTTGAATTCTGAACAACCATACTCGATTTAAAAAGTCCCGTCCAAAGAAAATTAGTATTTTACAATCTCCAGGTCTGACCAACGATTGTTAAATTATCCTTGTTTGCAAGAGTTACCTAAAACTGGGTTTTAAGAGTAAAAATACAACTAAAGTGATTTATACTTGGATAGAAAATGACTTAATTTTTAGGGTAGAATTTGAATAAGAAACAATGTTAACCAAAAATTGTGTAAAGGAAAGCAGCATACAACCTCATAACACTAGTTATTTTTAAAACCTTTCCATTAACTTTTTAAAAACTTTCTATAAATAAAAATCCCTACATTTTATAAATCACATGCCATTTATAAAATTAGGGTTGCCTTGTTTACAACATTTCCAAGTATAAGTGATCTTACTACGGATAAGGTTAATTCCCCACAATAATCAAACCCTAGTAACGACTACAACATACTTAAAATATTGTTTAAAACGGTTTATTTAAAATTTGTCTATTCTTGCTATGGAAACTAGAAGGGGGGGGGGGGGGGGGTTTGAATAGTTTATAGGTTAATTAGCATTTTAAAATTTTACTTCTAAATTTTTTTGATTCGAGTATATGTTCAACCGATTCAACAATATGAACCAATCACAATAACTTTCTAATTGTAATATCTACACAAGCAATATAAAGAGATAAAGGAAGGAACGATCAAACCAAGACACCAAGTTTTATAGTGGTTCAGCTACGAAGCTCTTCTTCGCACTACTTCACTCCCCGAGTATTCGACTCGAGATTTCACTATGTCAACAAGCTCCCTTCAGGTGGAGAAAACCGTTTACACGTCGCTTACGTTATTTTCCGACACTAAGCTAAATGTCGAGTCCTAATCTTAGATAGAACCAATCTACCACTTCACAAGTAATACAAAATCACAAGATCTACACTATCGGATTTACACAATTACACAAGATAATCAAAATAGAGTTTTGAATCTTAGAATAAGAGAAGAGAAATCACTAATCTATAACACTTCGTTTCTTGGCGAATACAAGTGTTCTTCTCTTGCACTTGATAGAAGAAAGAAGAAGATAGAAGATGAGATTTGATCACTTGAAACAAGATTAAACTATGTTAGTGATCAAGATATTTAGTGAGAGAAAGAAGGTTTAGAGAGAGAAAGAAGACTGAAAAAATCATGCAAAGAGGTTAGTTTTTCTGTTGAGAATAGTGCAGTATTTATAGCCAAAAATCCCAACGGTCAGCTGGTGGCGGTCCCGGTGGTCCCAGATATATCTGGGGGCCGCCTAGGCCCTTAGGGGGCTGCCCTTGACTGACGCTCCGATTTTTGTCCTTTTATATGGAAGGTTTATCCTGGTGAGTTTTATTTTGTTTTGGGGGGAAAATTTGAATTTCAAATTTTATGTTTTTAAATAAAACATTATTTTTATTTGAAAAAACAATTTTATATAATTATGTAAAAATATAGTTTTGTAGAAAAGTGATGGATTAAGAAGAAAAAATATTTTCTTGATCACTAATTAAGTTTAATGATTTGTTTATCCATACCTTAAGTGATATATGTCGAAACGAAAGTTTACGATTAATAACATGTAGACGTTTTTTTATTGTGAATGTTTTTACATTTTGTCCTCTTCAAAACGTAGAGAAGTCGAAAAATATAAATAATGTTTAAGCATTATTTGTATTAACAATCTCCTCCTTTTTGATGATGACAAAATATAAACTAATTTTAAATAAAAATAAAATTTTCAAGTTATTAATAAGTTTTAATCCATTTCTCCCCCTTTTTGTCGAATCCAAAAAGGTCAATCGTCGAGATGTAGAGAGAAAGAATTTGACGATGCCAAGACTCCCCCACGTTTGGGGCACCAATGGATCGATCTTACGATATTTTGCTTGACTAAGTTGACTCAGAAAAATAAGAAATACGAGTGGGGAAAAGAAGAAGAAGAAGCTTTTCAGACATTAAAGCAGAAGTTGTGTAGTGCACCGATCTTAGCGTTGCCCGAGGGAACGGAAGATTTCATGGTGTATTGTGACGCATTTCTTAAGGGTTATGGAGCCGTGTTGATGCAAAGAGAAAAGGTGATAGCGTATGCTTCTATACAATTGGAAGTCCATAAAGAGAATTACACTACTCACGACTTAGAGTTAGGATCCGTTGTTTTCGCTCTTAGATTATGGAGACATTATTTGTATGGAACGAAGTGTGTGTTTTCACCGATCATAAGAGACTGTAATATATCTTGAATAAGAAAGAGTTAAACTTGAGACAACGGAGATGGATTGAGTTGTTGAGTGATTATGATTGTGAGATTCAGTATCATCCTGAAAAAGCGAATGTTGTGGCTGACGCCTTAAGTCGAAAGGAAAGGGATAAGCCATTACGCGTTCGAGCTTTGATGATGACTGTTCATAATGATTTACCGAAGCGAATTCGTGAAGCCCAGAAGGAAGCAATGAAGAAGAAGTGTGTAAGGAACAAAAGTTTGGGGAGATTGATTAAGCCGATATTTGAATTTCGCTCTGATGGAACGCGTTGTTTTGGGAATCCTGTTTGGTTGCCGCGATTCAATGGATTGAGGGATTTGATTAGGCATGAGTCGCATAAGTCCAAGTATTCCATCCATCCGGGATCAGACAAGATGTATCAAGATTTGAAGTTGTTATACTGGTGGCCGAATAGAAAGCAGATATTGCCACATATGTTAGTAAGTGTTTGACTTGTGCGAAGGTTAAGGCCGAGCATCAGAAACCGTCTGGACTGCTGCAACAACTCAATTTGGAAGTGGGAAGGGATCACTATGGATTTTGTGAATGGATTGCCAAGAACGCCAAGTGGGTATGATACAATTTGGGTTATTGTCGACCAACTAACCAAATCAGCTCATTTCCTACCAATGAAGAATAAATATTATGGTGAACTCACGATGACTGTATTTAAAGGATGATTAGTGTGTGGACATGGTTTGTTTTTTGTTGTTTTCCTGTTTTCGATCATTTCGGATCGAGATAGCCATTTTACGTCTAATTTCTAGAGATCGCTTCAGGAAGCGTTGGGAACGAATTTGGATATGAGTACTGCTTACCACCCTCAAACGGATGGTCAAAGTGAGAGGACTATACAAATGCTGGAAGATATGTTACGTGCCTGTTTGATTGACTTTGGAAGTAGTTAGGATCGCCATCTGAAATTGATTTGAGTTATCATTTAACTAATAGGGGTTAAAAATTTCAATTTTTTGCAAGTATTAGGTGTACCATATGAAGCTCTGTACGGTAGAAAATCTAGATTGCTGTTTGTTGGAGTGAGGTTGGGGGTAGCAACTCACCGGTCAGAATTGATACGTGATACCGACCGAGAAAGATTTTCTAATTATGAAAACCGTTCTGTTAACTACTCGTAGTCGCCAGAAGAGTTACACAAATAAGAGACTTAAGCCGTTGGAATTTGAAGTTGGTGATATGCTACTGCTTAAGGTATCGCCATGGAAGGGCGCTGTGCGTTTCGGAAAGCGCAGAAAACTAATTCCACGTTACATTGGGCCATTTAAGATTCTAGCTAGAGTTGGTCCTATAGCTTACACGTTGGAGTTGCCTGAAGAGTTAAAAGGAATTCATAGTACTTTTCATGTTTCGAATCTTAAGAAGTGTTTAGCGGAAGGCGATGTTGTTGTTCCGATGGATGAGATTCAACTAGATGATAAGTTGCACATGATTGAAGAGCCAGTGGAAGTTGTTGATAGAGAGGTTAAACGACTTAAGCAGAGTCAAATACCTATTGTTAAAGTACGTTGGAATTCACAAAGAGGTCCAAAATTTACTTGGGAACGTGAGGACAGATTTAGAGAAGTACTTATCCTTTACAAAGTAAGGACGAAGCGAGTTAACGGATATGCTAGAGCTGAGCACCGGGACGTCGCTCATTAAAGGGAAGGGAGAATGTAACATACCGACGTTTCAGGTCAACAGTCTATACATAGCTAAGAATAGTTAATTTTTAGTTAAGTAAAATAGTTTTATAGTCGTCTATATTATAGGAGGTTTGATAGAAATTTCCTCTAATAAGGTAATTTCAATCCGTGATTGAGTTTTATTTGTTTTTAGAGTCTAAGAAAGTCAGAAAAATTTGTATTGTTGCTCCGAGAGCGTGGTTATGTTATTTTTGTATTTTTTGACGTTTCACTGAGTTTTTGTAAAAAGCATGTTTAAAGGTCATGTTTTACTAGGTTTAACTGTTATTAAACGTTTTAAAGTAAAATTAGTGGGACAGATTCAAAATATTTTACAAAACAAGTGGTGACCCGTGTTCTAGTCGGCTAGGTAATAAAAATATAACCATTTTGTATTAACTTTGCAAGGGCTTGAGAAAGGAAGGACCTAAATTGCAAATTTGCTAAACTTCATTTCTATAAAAGGGTACCAATACTTCCATTTAACACTTTAGAAAATTTTTTGTCCTCCCCTCTTTCTCTCCTTGTCCGTTCGAACCACCAACACCACCATAAATCCACCATCAAATTTTTTTTTGGTTAAAGGGAATTCATACCCCGGTAAAATATATTACACCAAAAAAGCGTTGAAGTACAATGGATGTAGGTGAATTCATACATCTCAGCCAGTTAACTGGGCAAAACATGCACAACTCTTGTGCAATTCTAACATAAAGTGAATGCCACTTTATGACACCAAAAACTAAAATTGAAAGAAAAATACAAGCAAACTAAAAGATAAGAATGATGCTCGCGCTTTCAATTTAGACCATAATGGAAACTATTGATCTCCGAGACCGTAAAATAGCTCCAACTTCCAAGATTACCACCACTTGTGTCATCATGATGAAAAATCACCAAAATTCTCCAAGCTTCGTGTAATCAGACCAATTCACATCTTTATGGGACGCGCAAGATATATCCCACAAAACTTCCAAGCGTGTAAATCTTGCTCACGCACTCATAAGCAGCAATCTTTCCGTCATCAGATCTTCATTCTCGACCACCAATATCTATCTCTAAGGTCATAATACATCTTATCAGCTCCTGGATGTACAAAGTACTTTGTTGGGAATAAAAGGATTCTTAACTGTTACTACTGCTGGTTCAAGTTACAACTGCTAGTTGTGGTTACTGCTACTGCTCAAGATCAAAGAAAATGTTCTAAGTCATTACTACTCTTAGAGTAATATTAGTACTGCTAGAAGAGTTTCTGCTGTTAGACATAGGTGGTGTTTGTTTTTCATATAGAGCCTCTTAATAGCCTCTTAATCTGACTAATTCAGACGCGCTCAGACATTTAACTCATTAAGAGTGTTTGTTTTTTTTTCTTTCATTCAGACGCGGTCAGAGCCTGAAACATCTTAACCAACTAGATGTGGATGGGGGGTCTTGATGCCTCTTTACTCTTTACTCTCTTTTTTTTCTTTAGTTTTTTTCTTTGTTTTTTCACTCTTTGTTTTGTGAGATATTTTTTTACTCTTCTTTTAATATTGATATTACGTTAGAGAAAATTAATCTTTTTCTTTGTTAGATAAATAATGTTCAAAATACTAATGATGATGATGCTTAAACATTTAAAAATTTTCAAACAATAGTAATATATAATTAGTTTGTGAAATTAAATTGTGGCTCGTGTAATTTGCACGTGAGCTTAAAATTTTCACTAAAAAGTATTTTAATTGCCGTTCAAAAAAAAGTATTTTCAATTGTTAATTGACAATGTTAAGCATACTATGAAATTTTATTTTTCGCAATCTTATGATTGTAAAGTTAATGATAGTAACAATTTGTAAAATAATGAAGATATTTAACCACACGAGAGTACAATAGATGACTACTTTATGAGAATAAATTGCGACACAAAATTTTGAATGTTTTCTAAGACATTTTATTCTCACGTTGCACAACTATGTTAATTTTATGACTAAAATGCTTTATATAATTTTTAAACAAGTTTATGTTTCGTAAGAATAAACTGATTTGTGCTTTTATCGTTCCGACATTTAAAAAGTAAAAAACAAAAAATATCATTTCATTCAGATGCAGACATTTGCGCATCAGATTCAGATTCAGATGTGCGAATAAGATTAAGATTCATAGCCTCTTAATAAACAAACAACACCTTAGTGCGAGAACTGACAGAACCATCAAAAACATACATGCACGCCTTTTAAAAATCAAAAAATACATGAAAATCCTCAATAATCGTAAGAATCCACCTATGTTCTTTAGTATCATCATGAACTCTTCCGCTTCTTTCACAAAAACCTTACACACGGCCGCAATATTGTCGTTGCACGCCTTATAAGAACATACATGCACACCTTCAAAGAAAAATTTTGTATTTCCAATTTCTTATCAAATTCTTTAGAACAACTATGTTTTTTTAAAACATATATGTTGTTTTTAGAACATATGTGCAAAAATACAATTATTGAAGGCGTGCATGCATGTTTTTGGTGGTTCTGTCAGTTCTCGCACTAAGAATGGTTTTGAAAAGAAAGTCTCACTATATATATATATATATATATATATATATATATATATATATATATATATATATATATATGCAAGTATGCAATATATGATTTAATATATTTTTAGTCACGTACCGCTATATATGTATTATATACGTCGTGGTTAGACGTGAAATTTCTTGCGCTTGATTGATTTGAATCTTTGCTTAAGGTGAGTTCATAGCCTCACATTCAAATCTTTTAATTGTTTTAAAACCCGCGAGGGGGATACATGTTTCTTTTATAAAATCGAACACATATGATTTTATGATATGCTGGACCTGATTACGAGATTGTTTCCGCATAAGTTGGTATTGTCGAAGTCCCTTATTTCATGAACCGGTAATTGGCTTGCGAAGTGAACGCTAATGCATTAAATAGATCTATTGGGTTTGACAACCATGTCCGGGGTCTGAATCCGAAGGTGAGCACCCTGTAACGGACATTTTGTATTTAGAAAGTAGTAGGTATATGACAATAATACCTTGTTTTGGGGCACACTAACATATGAAATGCCATATGTACTATTAACGTTCGGTGTCATGAGCTTAATGCGTGAAAGAAAAGAAGTTGTTATAACAATGCATTCCGTTTGCTTAAATTTTCCCAGAACTAGATTATTGTTCAAAGGTTATTCTTATTAATTATTTTAAACTCTATGAATTTCACTCAACATTGTTGGTGACATTTTAAACATGTTTTATCCTAGGTAACCAAGGATGAAGGCAATGATGGCGTGGAGGTTTCGTGCATGTGATGGATTTGACCCTTGACAAACACTTAGCTACTTTTCGAGGTTATTAGTCGAGGGGGATTGAGATTCTTAGTTTTCGTAAATGTTTACTTCATAACATTGCGTGAGGACACGGCAATACCTTAGTATGGGGGATTTTGGTATGTGTTTAATTACACATACCTTTTACCTTTAAAAACGAGCTAAAATAACCAAAAACGGACTTAAAATGCCAAATATACGCTTGTTTTGCTAATTGTATTGTGCAGGAACGGATAACTAAGAAAAGGACGAAAAACGAAGCCAAAACGACAAAACCAAACATGGAATGGAAAAGACTGTGAAAGACAAAGCCAAATCGAAGCCGAAAAGTCAATCAAGTCAAAAAGTCAACAGAAAAGTCAACTGGTCAAAGTCAAAGTCAACCCAAGTCAACCCCGAGGCCAAAAGTCAAAGAAATATAAGTTTAGGGACTGAAATTGTAAATCCCTAAACTTATATTTAAAGAAGAAAAGAGGAAAAAAAAGAGAAGGGCCCAAGCTGCCAAATTGGCAAAGTTATACTACAAGGGGTGAAACTGCCAAGCCCCCTAAGTTATAACTATCAAGGACGTACGGTGCAAAGGGTCTTATAACCCTTGGGGGGTTGTTTTGCCAAATCCCAAAACCCTTTAAAACACAAGGACCATGGGTGCAACAACCACATACAAAATCAAGGACCAAATTTGCCAATTTCCCAAACCCACACCCTGTCACCCCTTTCCTTTTCATAACCCTTTTTCCCGCCCTTTTTCCCCCCAAACCAAGTCACGGGATTTCTTCCTCTCTTTTACCCTGCAACCCAAACCACCCCATGGATAAACCTTTCCCCCCCTCCTCCACTATCTTTCCCACCAAAAGAGGAGCTTTGCCATGTTGGCAATCCAAACCCACACCAAAAAGTCATCAAGGGTTTATAAGTTTCGGCTTGGGCATCAAGAAAAATGGAGGGCCAGGATTTGCTTGACTTTGCACTCCCACAACAAACACACTTCACAATTGTGTCTACAAAGAAGCACAAAGGCAAGAAGACAAAGGGAAGACATAAGCCATAGTCGTATTTTCTACTATAAAAGCCTTGTAAAGCCATTGTGGCTGAAAGTAGTTTTTTATGTAGTTTAAGTGTAGTTTTAAGTTAGTTTTTAAAAATTAAGCTCTTTATTGTACTTGTAACTTCATTTTTAATGAAATTCAGTTAAGTTTTTCTTATTTGAGTTCTAAAGCTTCAAGTGTTCTTAAAATCCTTTAAGCTTTCATTTAAGCCATCTTTATAACTTGTTTTTAGAAAACCTTTTAAGGAAAATTCGAAATTTAAAAGAAAAGAAGCAAGGGTACTGTTCTATTAAAGCTAAGGATGAATAAGCTGAATTGGATGGCTTATTGGGTATATGCATGAGTTAAGGCTTAATTATAAGTTTGGGTAGGACTTATAGCTTATGTGTCTCCAAAAATCCTTTTTGAGCAAAGGATTAAAGGTACAAATTCATGGTTAAGATTTGCTTATTACTGTAGGCATACTTATTTATCTTATTTTACACTTATAATGTCTTTTTATGCTTATTAGTGTTTAATTATGCTAAAGTATGCCTCTTAGTTACTTTTTCTTCATTTCCATGTAATTTGCCTAAAACTGTCAAGAAGTGCTATTTCTGTCTAGCTTATTCTCTTCTTTTTAAGTGCTTATTTGTCTTGCTTTTTATCTTGTTATAGTCCTACATTGCATAAGTAGTATTAGTGTTTTTAATTTTTTGATTAGTTTAAGCTTATTTATAAGCTGAGGGTAGGACTTAGAGCTTATTAGGTCTCCAAAAATCCTTTTTGAGCAAAGGATCAAAGGTACAATTTCTTGTTAAATTTTGCAAATTACTGTAGCAAGTAGCTTATTTAGCTTATTTTTAGCTTATTTCTGTTCTTGTGTGCTTATTGATGTTTATTAGTGCTCAAAGGTTGCTTTCTAGTCATTTCATTTCACTTTTATGCAATTTTGCTTAAAACTGTCAAGAAAGTGCTTATTACTGTCTAGCTTATTGTCTCATGTTTAAGTGCTTATTAGTTCTGTTTTTTACTTCTTTATTGTTTAAAATAGCTTAAGTATTATTTGTCTTTTAAAAATTTCAGTTTAAGTTAGTTTTTATAGATTTTAAAACCACTTTTCAAAATTAAGGGAGTGTTTGGGTTAACACTAAAAACGGGTCAAATACAAGTTTGGTATGGGTTGTGGTCTTAAACTAGATTTAGCTTAAGTATTAAGCTAGTTTTAAGCTGTTTTTAAAAGTTTTTAAGTTTTAAAATTGTTTTCCAAAAGTTTTCTAAGTCATTTTCAAAGCTGTGGTAACTAAAAGGTATACAATGGCTTATTTGAATAAGCCATTGTATGTTTGAGTTTAAGTGTCAAAAAAGTGTGTTTTAGAGTGTTTAATTCAAGCTGTCCACACCCTTTGTGTCATTTGACTCTTTGGAGTCAAATCCACCAAGTTGTTAAGTGTCAAAATTTTAAAAAACTAAAAAGCCTTTTTCACTATTAAAAATCAGCAGGTTTAAATGAGTTTTAGCTTCTTAAAATTGGTGCACAAGTTCTCTTCCTAGTGTTATTTAGCTGTTTTAACTTATCTTTCAAATTTGAGCTTATTTGACAGCTTAAAAAAGGCTGTCAAATAAGCCCCTTGTGTTAGCACTAAGTCTCCCCTGGTGCTAGGGGGTGGACTTTAAGCCCTTGCATTTTAGCTTTTTAGAGTGCTTAAGCCTAATCTTTTGGCTTATTTGGAGAGCCCATAAGCTCTTTATTAAGCCCTTTTCATTTCAGACCTTAAGAAGCTTTTTAGATAGCTTATTTTTAAGCTCAAATTAGCCCTCTTCACTGTTTTGCCTAGTTATAGTGTAGGGACTGCTTATTGTTCTTTTAGGCTTATTCAGCTTATTTCATAAGCTAATTTTTGCTCCTAATAGCTTTTTAGGTTTGTGTGATAAGCTGTGTTTGCTTGTTTTACTTTTTCCTTGGCTTAATTTGTGCACACAGCCCAAAACTTAAGCCCTTTTAGCCCTTTAAGCTTGTTTTAGTTTCTGTCCAACTTAAGCTCTTCTTTAAGCTTATTTAGTTTTAATTTCTAGCTCTTTAGTGCTTATTTAGGCTAGCTTAGGAATCCTTGTAGCTTATTTTTCCAAGTAGCTTATTTGTCCCAAGTGTCCCAATGACTTAGCTAGTTTTTGCCCTTAAGCTCAGCTTTAGACCTTCTGACAACATAAGCTCTTTCAGCTTATTTAGTCTAGTTTTTAGCTTTTTAGAGTTTATCTAGTTTAGGATTAAGCCCCCCTTTTAGCCATTTTGTCCAAGTACCTTATTAGCCCTCAAAAGCCAAATGACTTAGCATTTTTT